>JAOTOL010000859.1:0-75000 GCA_034440575.1 Imbricaverruca yamaguchii | reverse complement strand
GTCCTAGGCTGGTTGATGGCGTATTAGCTAGCTCTCCTCCAGATGCTGACACTGACGCACAGCGTGTTCACTCAGGGTGAGCTGGGCTCACTTGCATCGGCGCTGCATGTGTACCGCGTAAATGGTTAAAGACCACGGCGACAGGGCCGGGTGCTCCACCTCCTCCTCCCCCTCCCAGACCACACGCCGAGATTAGCATGATGCTCATCATATATAATTCACCTGTCCCTTATCACGCTGTACCTACTGAGTTCAGAGCGATTTCCTGGTGGAACTTTGCGCGAACACTGACACCAACCAATGGCCACCCTGACTCGGTCTGGAAGTTGAAAAGTATGTCAGGTGGAGCTACAATTGCGAGCATGTGCAGACGATTGATGTGTGGCATGATTTTATCCTGCTGCCATGTGATGCAACTGTGGACTGCAATAACCACCGGTTGCTGTCTATGGTGGAACGATTGCATACAATAGTCGCTTTAATACCCGACGACGCTCACATCGAAGCGCCCTCACGCTGGTTATCACAGTGAGCCCGCCTGTTGATAGCATTTGAACCGCGCCCCGACGACGTTTATGGGAGTTGGCGGCGATTCCGGCTGTTGCAATCTCCATCGGTCTGACATGGTGCTGGGCTATTGCTGTCGGCGTTGAAAGCGGCCACGATCTCGACCAAAATGCTGGTGTGCTGTCAAAAACATAGTGCGTGAATCCAGCTTACACTCGTTTTCTGGTAGTGTTCACGGCGGATATTATTCACGGGCCGATGATGCGCTGCGTGCAAGAATTTCGCCATAAGCTGTTCCTGGCTAGATGGTAAACGTCTTGCAAGTCACTTCTCTATGGAAGGCAAAGGAAATTTTGAATCCTTACAGACCGAATTATCATCTCTATAATCCCCAGCAATTGCGGCCTCCACGCCCGCATGCATATTTGTTGTCAAGCTCGTAGTACATGCGCAGCATGCACAACACGTATGTGCTCTGAGATCTCGTCTCTCACTTGGAAGGCTCATTGGCGTCCGCTGATGAGTGGCTCCCTACGAATTCAAGGTAAACCGAGACAAAACTCTGCTGATAATCTTCAGAACACGTCTAAGGTTCGTCAATGATCAATAGAACAGCATTTCGCCGATGGCGTCGCCACTGGATTAGATATGTCCACTGGAAGTAAGTGGGACTATATTGGGTGAGGATGGTGAGATAGTTGAGGAGCTGAACAAGCAGTTTAACCTTCGCCCGTATAGGGGGTGCAACCCCCCTAAGTTTTTTGTACATTCCTTCCAAACCGACGAACGGATCGCTCTGAAACTTTCAGTACCTTTTGGGGCAACCATTTGACGACGTTTGGTATATTTGTTTTTGGGATGTCGTACCAGGTCATGGAGCTATGAGGTCATAAATGGGAGCACCTCCGACCAGTTTTCAGCAAATACGTGATTATCGCTCGTATATTTTTGCGTACTTAGCGTAATTATGGGCATATAAAAAATACAGATGCCCAGATGGGTTCCCATTGAAAATAATGTTCCAAAAATCGTCCACCTCGGTTGACCTCGATTGACCTCGTTTGACCTTTCGCCCTTTTTAGCTGTTTTCGCCCTTTTCGTTCTGAATTCGAATTCGGCGTCCATTTTACCCTAGGGAAATATAAACTTCGAAATTGGAACCACTTTTCGAAAAGTTGGATATTTGTGGTAATGGCTTTAACCTCATTTGGCGCATGATATGTTGGTCCGATCACATCGTGTCACATGTTGTTATGTTCGCAAGGTCCAAATAAACATATTTCCGGGCATTTCGTGCATATCTATACAGTAGTTTCGCTACAACGGACGAATTTCTTATGAAAATGAGAGAAAAATATTTATTTTAGACCTTTGACCTGACCTGGAAAGTCAAACATAGACCTTAGAAGGTCATACTGAATTCCACTCGCGAGATCTCGGCCAGAACTTTGGCCTTCGCTTCCTTTTCGTAACATGCACGGTTTCGAATCGTCAGGGGGTCCTACCCCCCCCCCTCGATTCGACCGAAGGTGGTAAAATGCCGTATACTGGCGAGGGTTAAATCGGTGTTTGCATTGAAAAATATGACTAATCTGCCAGCCGTACACCACAGTTCAGTGACATGTGATCGGATAAACGATTTCGATGGTGCATTGAAATATGTTGTTTTCAACATATCAGGAATAATGCCGAAAGGCAAGTCCGCAGGACCTCGATAAATTTATTAAAAGTGATAGTGGTATTGTTTCACGGGAACAAACAAAAGGAAATGGCATTTCCACTTAGTATAATATTTTGTAGATCAGTTGCACAAAATTGAAATTCCAACAGATTGGAATAGGGCAAATGTAGTTCCTATTTTCAAGAAAGGAGAAGGAGGGAAGGTTGAAAACTATAGGCCAGTAAGCCTCATATCCCTAGACTGCAGGTACTCGAATCAAGTATCAGGGATAGAGTCGTTTGTAATCTGGAAGGAAACGGATCGAATCAAGATTCTCAACATGGATTTAGAAAAGAGCGATCGTGTCTCACGAATATCTTGGACTTTTTTAATTTCGCTACAGAACAATTTGATCAAGGATATCAGGTTGATATAGCGTATCTTGACTTTAGCAAGGCCTTTGACCAGATACCCCATAAACGGTTAATGATGCAGCTTCAGGTCCATGGTATTCCAGGTAGCATCCTAAAATGGATAAGAGTTGTGGTTTTCAGATAGACAGCAGAGACTGATGCTAAATGGTACAAAGTCATCATGGCAAAATGTTCTTGGTGGGGTCCCCCAGGGGTCACTACTGGGGCTACTACTGTTCATTATATTTATAAATAACGTTGAAAGTGGTCGAAGTAGTGAGGTTTTGAAATTTGCGGATGATTTGACGGTCTTTATGGAAATAACAGGGCACACTGAACATATATCACTGCAGAAAGACTTAGACGAACTTGTGAAGTGGTCCGAAGAATGGCAAATTTAATTTAATTTTGATAAGTGCAAAACCATGCAAGTAGGTAGACAGCATATGAAGGCTCCATACTTGATGGGTGGCCAAGTGCTATCGGTGACTCAGCAGGACTTAGGTGTTATTCTGAACGCAAAATTTTGGAATGGGATATTCCCATTCACAAAATGGGAAATAAATTGGGATGCATCATACAGAAGCGAGGAAGTCATTAGGAAACTTTACTGCGCATATGTCAGGCAACATTTGGAACACTGGGTCCAAGCTTGGTCCTCTAGTTATGAAAAAGATGGTTGTTTTTTAGAGAGAGTGCAAAAGAGAGCTGCAAAAATGATCAATGGTATAAGCAACCTGGCATATGAGGAAAGATTGAAGAAATTGAATATGTTTTCACATAGATATAGAAGGCTGAGAGGAGATCTCATCCAGGTCTGTAAATTTTTCCATTCTTTGGAGAAGGGATATTTCAGGGAAATGTTTGAATGTAACAGAAATCATGCAATTAGAGATCATCAGTTCAAAATTAAAGTTAACCACAGCAGGACAAGGTTAAGACAGTCTTTCTTCACCAGCAGGGCAATAGAACATTGGAACCAGCCGCCAGAAACCATTGTCAGTAGCAGCACATTGGACATCTATAAGAACAGCAGACAATCATTATAAGAATAGAGGGCTTGCTTTTCAGTATTCCCGGCAGGGCCGATCGACGGATTTGGTGGGCAACTGGTTGAGTGTCCAGAGTGCAACCAAAAGGGATCCTTGTGGCTCATAGTTGCACTGATTTTGTATGTCTTTATGTCTTAAAATGGTTCGTCATATATCTGTCTGGTAGGACTGAGAGTCATTGTAAACGGCAAGATCTCCAAGAGCTCCAGCTGGAGATCAGTAGTCTCTGGGGTCCTGGAAGGATCCTTGTTGGTGCCTCCTCTCTTGTCCATATTTATTAACGACTTGCCACAAGCACTTCACTGTGAGTGCCATCTTTATGCAGACGATGTAAAAATATTCCTGAAAATTGTTTCTCCAGCTGACGGCTGGCTGCAACAGGACGTCGATTGTCAGGGACCGGCGTTCGTCAGGTGGCGATTAAATATATATCTTGACAAGCCCAAAACCTTCCCGATGTTTCTCAAGCGGATGCTTGTCCAAATGACATACACGATCAACAACATCAAATTAGAAAATGACCGTAATTTGTGATTTGGGTGAAATGCTAGACTCAAGATTAACATTTGGAGCTCTTGTCAATAACATCGCACGAAAAGCAAACAAATATCTGGATATGCTTATGCGATCCGTTTAGAGTGGAACAAAACATTGTTCAAATTCCAGCCCAGTGCTGTAATTACTACGTACCTCACCAATGCATGCTTCACCAAACAATTTCACTTGCATATTTTCAGTAGCATCCTCAAAAATAACAGATTCGTGTCACTTTTAAGTCACACGCACCGACAGGAGTGTAAGTAAGTCTGAAGGAATGTGAGTGGCATACTCCCCTGTATGTGCAAACTCGATTGACGTGTTCTTGATTGCTAACACGGTGCAATCGGTCTGGTTTGCAGACTTCCCAGACTGGTAATTGGTTTTCTTTCAAAATTTCGCATGGTAAGTATTTTCACACATCGGCCTCATTCTAAGCAGCAGCGAGAACATACATTGCTAGTTTCAATGTTGGCAGGTGCGTGCATATAGCAACTGATAGCAATAGGTAGTTATGTTACATGCTCTTTTCATCGCCGGTATGCGCTGGCTATTATTCGAAGTTTTTGCTATATATCAGACTAGAATATTCATAATTATTTTATGCCACATGTTTATGTTAGTATCACTTCTGCAATGCATAATTGTTTGCACTCGCATGTTTCTCAATAGCTGTACACACTGACCTCATATATCAGTGGAAGATTATCCAGTTGGTGATTGTGCGTAAATGAACAATCAACACTGTTCCACCACATAACAATAGACCTTGCATGGACATTCTGAATACATCTGCAGACAGCTCCTCTGTGCGTCAAGAATAATACAACTCCCGTTATAGAGCTGAATTTCGCTGAACTATATTTCATGATTGCTAGCCAAACTGCGGAAATAATAAAGCCTGCATAATGTACGGCATACGACACATGTCACCGCCAATACACACTTTTTCGAGTTCATTATTAATAGGCTATCCCACGTACTAGCGGGTGCCGTCCACCATATCTCGAACATGGCCGGACACCGCCTGTCACAAGTTTTGATGAAAATTGGCATATCGGTTTATCTGAGGACCTGAAAACATTTATGAGCTTTTTAGCTCAATCGGAGCAGCAGTTCACGAATTATTGCCCGCGGCGTTTTTCTGAGTTCTCACCGAAGGTCAAACTTTCAGAGTTAATATCTTAGTGGTGTGTAGGGATGAATATGAAAATGATATATTGTCGGAATCGCAATGAGCTCATCTTCCGATTTCTGAAGTCAGTTTTTTATTTGTGCAAATTTTGAAAATATGACCCCGTAACCTCAGATAACGTGGCGTGTGGTGACCCATAGTACAATGATATTAAAATAATTGTTTATGTAGAACGAAAGCCTTAACATTTATCTTTACGATTGAAAAATAAAAACCATGTTTATTAAGAGACTAATACCAGTTCCAGTAACAAATATTGCCTGACTTATGCGAAAAAAAGTGCCGCTTAAATAGATCTGCCGTTCAGTAAGCTTTGTTTTCCGGTTCTTCGAAAGAGTGCAACATCGTAGTGTGCTACTGATGTGTTTGGCAAATCTTGCTAAGCCTCTTAATCTTATTTCCAACACTAAGCTCACATTTAGACCAGGCTGGGATACGATTCAATGTCATATGTGCAACTAATGCACACAGGTAGGTACACACGGGCTACAGAGGACAGTGGACGTTCGGCAGTCAACATCCACGCAGACCCCAGATGGTATGAAACGGGATAGCGTTATCTGTGAACTTCGATCCCAGTTTACGCTGGCTTGTCGTTTATCCCCGCTGTCTAGGGGGAGGGGGTGTCTAGTTACGCCGCGTAAACCGACCAGGCTGACTCGAGCGGAACGATAAGATAACTGATCCCCTCATGAAACCGTGAGCGTGGAATCGGAATCATTTACTCAGTCGACACCAGGCACGAGGTGAAGAAGTCTGGTTCTTAACAAAGTGAAACGATGCTGGCTTATCCTGATATTTCGCAAAGCCGGAACAATGGTACGGCGGTGCTGTTCTGATCCGTATAAGTGCCATAAATCTCATATAGCTAAATGTGTGAGGCCACCATCTGAGCAACTGGTCGAACTGGTGAATGACAGTCGAATTCAGAAGGACGTTTTCCTGTGCACGAACTGCATTGGAAGGTTATTTAAGGATCCTAAAATTATCTCAATACAAGAGATATCGCCGGTTCAGTTAAGTGGCTCCAGCAGCCAAACTTCCAGCGGAAATGCATCAAGTCCTGTGTCTGACGAGAACTACGCACCCTCGGATGAAACCGACCATGCAGCAAGCCATTTGTATGCCAACGTGACCTTACCCATCATAGGCGTACCGCTGTTGAGGACAAGTGGGTTCTTATATATATATATATATATATATATATATATATATATATATATATATATATATATATATATATATATATATATAATGAATTTCCTGCTTGTCGTAAGCATTTATTAATTATTGGTGGTCAGATGTTCGAGTGAAGATGCATCAAGATACATACACCTCTTTGGTATAGAGTGGTATAGGTATGATGTGAAGTATGTCAGCTCGGTCAAGTTCGTCTTTGTCAGCTCTCAGGAAGTGAAAGAAGCAGCGTCTTATCTCCGACAGCGATTCTCGAGAGCAGTTACGGTGAAGGGTACACAACGGTTCCACAGATTCTCGCCCTCAGACCTCATGTCCATCGCGGTGCACGAACTCCCCAGTAACCCGGGACGTTTCGTGAGGGTAAGCAAGTAGTGAAGTGCTATGAGAGAACGCTATCTCTCTGGACCATGCATGTGCAATGGTGTATACGCATGGACTATGCAATGAATAACAAAATCGCCCATTTGTCAACATATGTGTGTGCGTGAGTGAGCAGGAAAGAGTATTAGGACTACAGTAATTGTGAGTCATTGCCTGTGGTTTTCATGCTATTAATAAACGAATTAAACTAGTGCGTAGCAATGCCATGTCCTGTGAATTGTGTATATTTTTGGTGGTTGCATAGCATGTACAAAGTGTGACAAGTTCACATGTCTCGATATGTTTGTGAAATATAGTTCTGCTCAGTGAACTATGCAAGGAATGAGCATGTTGTTTCGCCAAACTATTAACCCAGAATACAGCGTCAAAATGTTTATCTCTCTTGCGTTTATGCAGCAAAGTTGCGGTCATAATGTTCATGGCTGGCTTTCTGAGGCGGACACAAACTTAGGAAAATGGCAACCATTCATCCCCTATGCATAATATCTTTGAACGATGTTTGCTGTTGGCTATATCAAGCATGCTTAGTCAAAATATGTCTGCGCCGGATATGAGAAGCAAGTGACTACCCAGCAACATATGCAAAATGTTTCGGTACTATACTTGGTATTGTATGCTTCAGAGGCACCGGCGAGACAAAGCTTACTGTATAGTCAGCCAATTAAGGCGTCTTTTTCGCATAGGTCACACAATATTTGTTGCAGAAACTGGTATTAGGCTTCTAATATACATGATTATTATTTTTCATCGGAAAGATAAATGATGGGGCTTTCGTTTTATATAAGTAATCATATCAATACCGTTGTGCTAAGGGTCACCACAGGTCACTTTACCCGAGGTCACAGGGTCATATTTTCAAAACAATACCAAACACTGACTACAGAAATCGAAAGACGAGCTCATTGTGATTCCAACGATATATAGTTTGTATAATTTATGTCTACATTACACTAAAATATCCGTTCTCGAATTTGACCTTCAATGCGAACTTAGAAAAACGCCGCAAGCAATAACTCGTGAACTGAAGCTTCTATTGAGCTGAAACAATCAGCAATCGTTTCAGGACCTCATATAGCTATGTATGCGAATTTGTATCCAAATCTGAGACATGAGGGTGCTAATTTTGCAAATTGGTGTTCGAGATATGGTGGACGGGACCAGCGTACACTAGCAGCGTCTAAAAATGTCCATTTCAGTTTGACATATACGCCGTTCAGGACTGGAACACATTTCAAGCGCCAAAGTGCGGCCAATTTAGGCGGAAGCGTATTCGTCTCTGTTGACCCTGTGCTGAAGTTGGCTGTACAATGGATATCATAATGGGGTATTTGGCACAATCTGGGACTGCATCTTAAACCTCGTCGCATTGCGCCGAATTCACAAAGCACTCTGTACTAAATGCTGAAATTGAGAGCACACCCGCCGAAGTTGGTGGTAAGATGCTGCTGCTACTTCCAGCACACGCGCCGGGCAACACACAACATGTCCAGTTCTCTGTGAGCATCCCAGCATAGTTCTCCAGCCGTCTACGGACTGCCGCACGCATCCAGCCGGCTCCAATCGCGAAGACCGAACAGGCATGGCATTGCAGATCGAAACAGCAGAGTCAGTTGGCCAAGCGCAGTAATCTTCATGGTTAACGGGCCTTACTGGCGCGTCGCCAGCATTTCCCCGAGATCCGCCGGACACATCGAAATGAAATCGCTCCTCACTGAGCTCGTCTGGTCATGCAATCTCACAGAGACGCATGTCGTCTCCTTCAATGGAATCCTTTGCAGCGTTCGACTTCCGTTGGATCGCTCTCTAGCACTATCTCTGACGAGTTCCTGTGCAGCATCGCCTGGAACAGCCTGTACCAATTCCTTCATCTGTAATATCTTCTGTTGACTCACCTGCAACAGCTTTGTAAGGAAAATTCCAAGTTTTTCTGCCTACTTTCTCCACAGCACGTCTGTCTAGGTTTTCCATATGACTCCCTGCTGACACCCTTTAAACACTGCTCACATATATGCCCCTCTGTTGATTCCCTATGTGACAGACAGACACTCTCTGCTGACACCATTCGTAACACTCTCTGATGACTCCCTATGTGACACACTCAAATAACACCCTCCGTAGCTCCTTCCGCCGACACCTTCCGAAATCCCTCTGCTGACTCCACGCATAACACCTGCGTAACACCATGTGTCGTGTTCATCTGGAGCACCTGTGGCGCCCGCAGCTGGGCTACTGTTCTGTGTGGGGCAGCCAGGCGCTAGGATCACGTGACAACCCGACCCGCCTCAGACTGTGACCTGACCTGACCCTGGGCGGTTCGACGCAGACCAGCGATGACTGCCCGGAGACCGCAGACTCGGATACTTCAGAGTGTTGGTGGTAGGCGCGCAACAGCGTACCTTGTATATTCTCTGTGTTTTACTCTCGGCAATTGATTCACATGGCTGGCTTCAATTTTGGCCGCAATTCATTCAGGGAAGATTACAGTTAATTCAGTGCACCTAGGACATACACCACCCGAGCATAGCATATAACATACATCATATGCACCAATAACACTACCTGCCCATCCTCTTACAAGACCATGAGCGTTCAGTTTGTCCTTCCAGCCGTCGGCCAGAGGTGGCTGCTTCACCACACCACCAGCTGCCGGCCAGAGGTGGCTGCTTCCCCACACCACCAGCTGCAGTCAGAGGTGGCTGCTTCACCACACCACCAGCTGCGGCCAGAGGTGGCTGCTTCACCACACCACCAGCTGCGGCCAGAGGTGGCTGCTTCACCACACCACTAACTGTCGGTCAGAGTGGTGCTGCAGTCAGAGCTGCTTCACCACACCACCAGCTGCCGGTCAGAGGTGGCTGCCTCACCACACCACCAGCCGCGGTCAGAGGTGGCTGCTTCACCAAACCACCAGCCGCGGTCAGAGGTGGCTACTTCACCACACCACCAGCTGCAGTCAGAGGTGGCTGCTTCACCACACCACCAGCTGCCGGTCAGAGGTGGCTGCTTCACCAAACCACCAGCCGCGGTCAGAGGTGGCTACTTCACCACACCACCAGCTGCAGTCAGAGGTGGCTGCTTCACCACACCACCAGCTGCCGGCCAGAGGTGGCTGCTTCACCACACCACCAGCTACGGTTAGAGGTGGCTGCTTCACCACACCATCAGCCGCGGTCAGAGGTGGCTGCTTCACACCACCAGCCGCGGTCAGAGGTGGCTACTTCACCACACCACCAGCTGCAGTCAGAGGTGGCTGCTTCACCGCACCACCAGCTGCGGCCAGAGGTGGCTGCTTCACCACACCACCAGCCGCGGTCAGAGGTGGCTGCTTCACACCACCAGCCGCGGTCAGAGGTGGCTACTTCACCACACCACCAGCCGCGGTCAGAGGTGGCTGCTTCACCACACCACCAGCCGCGGTCAGAGGTGGCTGCTTCACCACACCACTAGCTGCAGTCAGAGGTCGCTGCTTCACCACACCACCAGCTGCGGCCAGAGGTGGCTGCTTCACCACACCACCAGCTGCCGGTCACAGGTGGCTGCTTCACCACACCACCAGCTGCGGTCAGAGGTGGCTGCTTCACCACACCACCATCTGCGGCCAGAGGTGGCTGCTTCACCACACCACCAGCTGCGGTCAGAGGTGGCTGCTTCACCACACCACCAGCTACGGCCAGAGGTGGCTGCTTCACCACACCACCAGCTGCAGTCAGAGGTGGCTGCTTCACCACACCACCAGCTGCGGCCAGAGGTGGCTGCTTCACCACACCACCAGCTACGGTCAGAGGTGGCTGCTTCACCACACCACCAGCTACGGTCAGACAAGTGGCCAGCTGCGGGCCGAGCAGCCACCGAGTGGTCTCGTTCCAGCCGGGTCGATCTGGCGATGAAATGTGCTCGGCAGCGTCGACGAGCGTGGCGTGGGCCGGCTGCGCTTGGCGGGCCGCCATCTGTCTCCCGGCGGAAATTTCGCACACTGGCCTACAGAATGGGAGCACGCTGCGCGAGCGTTGCGCCACCGGCTCCCATCGCCTGCAGTCGACCCTGAGTCCTCCATACTGCCACCCATCGCGAGACCGACTGCTATCGCCTGCAGTCGACCCTGAGTCCTCCATATTGCCACCCATCGCGAGACCGACTGCCATCGCCTGCAGTCGACCCTGAGTCCTCCATACTGCCACCCATCGCGAGACCGACTGCTATCGCCTGCAGTCGACCCTGAGTCCTCCATATTGCCACCCATCGCGAGACCGACTGCCATCGCCTGCAGTCGACCCTGGATCCTCAATACTGCCGACCTCTCGCGGGACCGACTGCCATCGCCTGCAGTCGACCCTGAGTTCTCCATACTGCCACCCATTGCGAGACCGACTGCCATCGCCTGCAGTCGACCCTGGATCCTCAATACTGCCGACCTATTGCGGGACCGACTGCCATCGCTTGCAGTCGACCCTGGATCCTCAATACTGCCGACCTCTCGCGGGACCGACTGCCATCGCCTGCAGTCGACCCTGAGTCCTCCATACGACCTATCACGTGCCATTGCGTGCCGATAAGAAATTCCGTCTGCAGCCAGTTGGCGACCTTTGGAGACGACGGGCTCCACGGGCGCCTGAAGTGCAATGGTCAGCTGATCATGCAACGGCACGGGATAACATCCGAGGCCTGAGCCTGGGCGAAGTTGGGCTAAGTTGATGTTTATTTTCTACGGGCAGAACAGTAGCAATTTGATGAATCAGTGTGGCTTCGCAAAGCTAGCTGGGTGATAACATAGGTGATACTTACACTTTGTGTCGAAATAACACGAACATAATTCGCAATATGTCTTGTTTCGTCTCTATTTCCCCATTTCCCGATATACTTTTAATTGCCGTTGATGTATTTTTCTTCATGTAAAATTGGATGCTCATGTTTGTGTCCATATATGTACAAGGAATTGAACATAATAGTATCACCGGGCATACCCTGTATTCAAATGCATGCAGAATGTCACTGCATGTTCCTTTTCTATTGTGCGTGGGCTTTCGGCTTGTTGTAAAAAGCCTTCTAGGCACCGTACAAAATATTTAAACGAAAAGAAGTGCTCACCATGATAACAACAGTGGTAGAGAAATCATGAGGCAGACATGAATCGCACCCCTTGTGAAGAAGGTGTTTATTCGATTTGAAATGATAACGTGAGCTAAAGTGGAGCAAGTAGCAACACCAGAGGATAATAAACATACAAGCTGGCTCCACTCCAACCCCGTCCCCCACGCACACACAAATGTAAGGCATGCAAGTGCATACATTGCACACTATGTTCCAGTTTCATGGTTTCAAAGCCGGTGGACCGAATTGCAACATGTGTGCATTGTCAAAAATTGGGTCAATAACGAGAATTTCGCGACATCTTGGTTGAGGGACTGACTGCAAAACCGCACCTTAATCGCCTTCGTGACGACATGACGAGCCCACATAGGCTGCACCACCACTGTGCTGAAATGCTAAAGGTCAACATCGCCCATGCACACAAGCCAATACTCGGCCAGGATGGAGGTGTCGCTGCGCCACGCGCCCGTGCTTCAGTTCCGCCACGTGCTATTTCTGACGGATTATCTTGGGACGTCCTGTCTGACCTACTTAGGTAGCTGCACACCTACACACTATTTTCGTATGCCAGTTTGGAGATGCTTAAGGATGAAATCCTTCACACTTACTAACTTCCCTCTGAGAGGGTTTGGAGGTGTGTCTATGTAGATGTTGTGAGGAGCCAGGACACGACGAATCCTCTCACTGACACCTTTGACATAGGGCACGCTGATGAAGAAACAGTCCTTAGTTCTTGTGCCAGACTGCAGGGCTAGACTTTGACGGGTGGGAGTAGAAGGGTTTCTAAAGGGAGTCTCGGAGTGATGGTCTGTTTCAGAAGCCCGTCAGGATAGCCGACTTCTTCAAACACCTGTCGTATGAACTACTTTTCTGCCACTGCGCCGTCTCTATCACTGCATGTAATAATAATGTGGTATGCATTTGAATCCAAATGATGTCCGATACTAATATTCTGTCCCAGTAATGCAATTTGTGAGGTATTATATTTGTGCAACACTGGTAGGCCATGCTCATTCTCAGGTACAGAGGATTTCGTGAGTATTATTGTTGTATATACTCTGGGTTTTAGGACACGAAATATGGCCTTCACATTTTTGAGGTGTATTAGACCAGTGCTTGCTCAATTTCACCATACGTTTCATTATCATGGTTTCGAAGCCGGTTCACCTGATTGCCTCATATAGCAATGACCGAAATATGACTGAACAAGAATGTCCAAACACACACACACACACACACACACACACACACACACACACACACACACACACACACACACACACACACACACACACACACACACACACACACACACACACACACACACACACACACACACACACACACACACACACACACACGCACACACACACACACACACACACACACACACTGTTTCGTGTTGTTGCTGTTGTTTCGTGTTGTTTGCTTCTCCCATTTTAGCTGGAATATTAATTTGCTTAAGCTCGATTAATTACATTCCCTGGAGGGAGAGTGTTTTGAAACTTCTACCTTTTCTCGGCCACACTTGCCATTGCGGCTTGAATATATTTTCGTTAATCTATTTCGTGCGATTCCTCGAAACTTTTCATAAAAGCTAATATGATCATGCATATCAAACGTGCCAATGTTGCGTTGCATTTTAAAACCCAGTTCATGTCCGACAATAATATTATCTCGCAAGTATTGCATGCGTTGTCGGTATTGGCTATGAAGAAAAATCATGCACATTAAAAAATGTGTGATAAAAGCATTAAATGTGTCTGTAAATGCAAAAATACTATGTAAAATGTGTTTAAAATTTGGGAAGCATAACATTGAAATACGACAATTCAAGTTCTAATGAATACTACTCTTCCAAGTTGAGGGACAGACGTCGATTTTGGGAGGAATATTTGCAATTTGAGGGGAGGGGCAGCTACACTTGAACTAGGCTTGTTTATTCCTCCCAGTACTTATGTGTATGCGTGTGTGTATAAATATACATATATATATATATATATATATATATATATATATATATATATATATATATATATATATGTGTGTGTGTATGTGTGTGTGTGTGTGTGTGTGTGTGTGTGTGTGTGTGTGTGTGTGTGTGTGTGTGTGTGTGTGTGTGTGTGTGTGTGTGTGTGTGTGTGTGTGTGTGTGTGTGTGTGTGTGTGTGTGTGTGTATGTGTGTGTGTGTGTGTGTGTGTGTGTGTGTGTGTGTGTGTGTGTGTGTGTGTGTGTGTGTGTGTGTGTGTGTGTGTGTGTGTGTGTGTGTGTGTGTGTGTGTGTGTGTGTGTGTGTGTGTGTGTGTGTGTGTGTGTGTGTGTGTGTGTGTGTGTATGTGTGTGGGAGGGGGTGCCCGCGGGTGTGTGTGTGTGCTTGCGTGCCTTAGGACAGTTATTTAACCAGTAACCTCATTTTGCGGTACAAGCTCTACCTTGCATGCGAGACGGCCATACATCTAAAATCGCATATTCTGACTGCCTCAATGGACTTTAGTGTCGTTGGGCACGCCCTGGTGCAATTCGCATAGTGAAAACAATCCGATAATGGCCCTTGGACAGTTTTATGACGCCAGGCGCACTGCGTGTGCCTGGCCGCCGCTATTCAGTAGCTAATGACCTTCGACCGGCCGGAGAGGGGGGAGTGGGGGGGGGGGACGGCTCCTTCTTTATGCGGTGGCGCTAGAACCATCATTGCCAGCGAAGTGAAACTTTCAACTCCTTCAAATAGTATCCCAAGTAGCTAGCAATGATTACCAAGCTTCAATGCGCACCCAAAGTCGAACTGCGGCTACGTGATATGATACAGAAAATCGTGATCTACAGGAATTATGCTCAGGAATTCACAATGGAAGAGGCGGATGCCGAGATGACCCGCCACTCGTTTAAATATACACACACACACACACACACACACACATATATATATATATATATATATATATATATATATATATATATGCTCCATTATTTGTATGCATCAGGCATAGTGAGCTGTCAAAGGTTCTATTGGACACTCGGCACCACATGACTGATGCCGTAATGGTGTACGTCATCGTTGGTCCCTGATACAGGCTAATGCATATTTTTGGAAGAACTACGTCAGGCACTATTATGGAGCCTAACTCCAGCGGAGCGGACGCATTTTCTATTCCTACACCCATACAGTTTACGGATATGCCGAGATGGTGACTTGAAATACATGTGCGTGCATAAAATTAGTTTTACGATCCCTTGTAGCAAATGTATATTGTAGGAATATTGCACTAATATCACATGTCATAGACAGCTCATTTTTCAATGATAGTGCTGTATCAACACGATCATCAAAACGGAGCCAGTTGCTCATGGTGAAGTTGTAGTGGGTGAAGTGTACCACTGTAGTGAAGTTGTAGTGAGTGAAGTGTACCACTGTAGTGAAGTTGTAGTGAGTGAAGTGTACCACTGTGGTGAAGTTGTAGTGGGTGAAGTATACCACTGTAGTGAAGTTGTAGTGGGTGAAGTATACCACTGTAGTGAAGTTGTAGTGAGTGAAGTGTACCACTGTAGTGAAGTTGTAGTGAGTGAAGTGTACCACTGTGGTGAAGTTGTAGTGAGTGAAGTGTACCACTGTAGTGAAGTTGTAGTGGGTGAAGTGTACCACTGTAGTGAAGTTGTAGTGGGTGAAGTGTACCACTGTAGTGAAGTTGTAGTGAGTGAAGTGTACCACTGTAGTGAAGTTGTAGTGGGTGAAGTGTACCACTGTAGTGAAGTTGTAGTGAGTGAAGTGTACCACTGTAGTGAAGTTGTAGTAGGTGAAGTGTGCCACTGTAGTGAAGTTGTAGTGAGTGAAGTGTATCACTGAAGTGAAGTTGTAGTGGGTGAAGTGTACCACTGTAGTGAAGTTGTAGTGGGTGAAGTGTACCACTGTAGTGAAGTTGTAGGGAGTGAAGTGTACCACTGTAGTGAAGTTGTAGTGGGTGAAGTGTACCACTGTGGTGAAGTTGTAGGGAGTGAAGTGTATCACTGTAGTGAAGTTGTAGTGGGTGAAGTGTACCACTGTAGGGAAGTTGTGCTCTAGCTGGGAGCACCAGAACTTATCGTGGCTTGAGTGATAGTCTAGAGCAATCTCATCTGGATCGCAAATACTTAGTTCGAAACAAATTGCTGCTAACTAGCCTCTATTAACCATCCGGTATCTCCGGTCAGATCCTTACCACGTCTCTGGGGGGTAGGAGAGTAACCCCCTCTAATATCCAGACTAAGCGATGCACGTAAACGAAAGAGGTGTCATCGGAACGCGCTCGACGAGTAGGACCCGGGTCCACCCCCAAAACAATTTTTCCCCAAAAGTGACGTCACTACGGGGCCCAGATTTTCACGACTTTTCACTACTTACATTATGTTTTTGGCTCTGGGGAGTTCATTTTGGGGAATATTTGGGAAAAAATAATTTGCAATCAGAAAACAACAGCAAAATCGGCCAGGGGCACAACATTCTTGGCCACCCAAAATCAATTTTTGTCTTCCAAATTTTGAGTTTTTAAGTTTTCTTTCATTTTATTTTTTATAATGGGTAGAGAAGACCCAGAAACGTTGTTGGAAGTCAACTTGCTCTTATCAAAATGCTTACTTTAGCCAGAATCTTAGATTTGAACTCCAATAGGCAAATATGCAAAATTTATCAATAGTCAAAAACGGAAGAAAATGACAACTTCCTCTTGCATCCCTAAAGGTAAGCAAACGCTGAAAGATTCATTAAAGTGTCTGTATCCGTTAAATCGTGACGACTGGTTGAACGTCTTTGGAGGTGACCTCACTTGACCTAGATTAACTCATTGACCATATATGACCTAACTTCAAAAGTTTGAAATAACATGCCAAATTGATGTGGGAAAAGGTATGCCAAATTTCGGCCCGCTGCCGCGCGCCGTTTATTCACTATCCGCGAAAAATCTTAGGGGGCGGTTGAAGACCCCTCCCCGCGAGACGGCGCGGGTTAATTGGACTAGCAAACGACAAAGGGCGGCAGAGTGGCGCTTACCCGGCTGGCCACGTGAATGCAATGGCACTGGGCACTGATCAGAGAAGAGTGGCAGTCCACCTTCGTCGAGAAACCCTCAACGATCCCTTATCGTGTGGGGCCTTCACACATCACTGATCGGCGGCGTACCACATGACCCGCCACACCCAGCGAATGTCACGGGGGGCTGTCAGCCAGCCATCAGTACATAGACGCTGGCTCAGCAGCTTATCGCGCCGTACCGACTACTGCGATGTGACGGGACAGCGGCCGGCAAGTTCGAACACACATAGCTATAATTTGGCTACCTAATTTGATAAAGGTACCACTAGAAACTAAGGTCATTATATCTCCCCATAAGACGGAGGAGTATTCCACGTACGCAGTTTAATGACAACTTATCTGAAACGTTTTCAAAAATGTTTAGCAGTGTGTCCCACGAACAATAATCTGGAAGCGATAAAATACCCTAACGTAGTGGTTTCAGTTCCGGCTTAGTTAGGTGCGGCAGCTTTGCTTGCCTTGGGATATGCCCTTGGTGTATGACCTGCAGCCCATTTGAATCAGCATGAGCTCCTACAACATAGTCATAAAACAAGCCGATGAGCTGTTCGGCGAGGGGCTATTATTTAACAGCATCCTAAATATACCGATCTACCCATATCAGTAATATCTCCACACGTTGACCTGTTCCTCCGCCACATTACAAGCAGCTGCGTTGGTTTCAATTGAGCCACCAGCGGAATTTGAATGGCAGAATTGCTCGTGCAATCCTGGATATGTGCCAGGGTCGGTGGATTTAGGCCGCTGATCTGTGACGTATATAGACACCCTCGATGTGACTTGCATGTCTGCAGGTTTCAGCTGCATCAGGCGACGCCACGCTGAAGTGAGTTATTTGAGAGCTCGGGGGCGCACCCACGTCATCGGTCATAAAGCGCCCAGCCACACTGAATCACTGTGCTATGCTGATGAAATGAACTTAGGGCGCCATAAAGTTCGATTTCCCTGAAGGAAGCGGACAAGCCTTTGGAGGAACTGGATCATAGTATGATACTCATCTTGATTAGCAATGTGTTGGATTAACCGATTGATGGATAGATGCGTGTAGTTTAACGACAAAGTCAGCTTGCACTTGGCATACCTGACATTTCAGTTCCAATGTTCAGCGACTGGTGTGCTAAAGGTGTTATTGGATCGAAAGCAACTTCCAATGATGTTTTTGTCATTTTTGTGGCTACGTCATAATATGTTGCAGTTGGTACTGGGCGGCGATTCGCCCCAGTATGTCTTGATCATGACAAGTATAAACGGAGCTGTCTCCCTCGTGTGCTGCGCGGGTCAATTTGTCATTGTAGAGCCAGACTTCTCCTGTCAACTGATCACAACGTCCCCGGGAATTTGACGAAGACATCCCCACTTCTGGTAGCACAGCTTCCTTGAAATGCTTAAATATCTCTTACCAATTTCTGCCATGGAAGATTCTTCTCATGCATCTTATTCGAGAGATCCTTCAAGAGTGTCAGGCCAGAGTTCGGCCACCAAGTGTGCGCAGAGACTAAGGGAACAGTGGCCGTGGTGCCTTAGCAGGGCCGTGGTGCCCGGGCAGGGCCGTGGTGCCCGGGCAGAGCCCGTGGTGCCCGGGCAGTGCCCGTGGTGCCAGAATAGGGCCCGTGGTGCCCGGGCAGGGCCGTGGTGCCCGGGCAGGGCCGTGGTGCCCGAACAGTGCCCGTGGTGCCCGTGATGCCCGAGCAGTGGCCGTCTACATTCCTGTTCACAAATTCTCGCCAGCCGGTTCAAGTTTGCTTCCAGCGATATGCCGCACTGTGCAGCACCCCCTCCCCCATGGCAGTGAGTCTCTGGAAAATGATGATCAAATTAAGTGATTATCACCGCCGAGTGCTTATTCGCTGCAGTTAACGCTGCAGGTATTTTGCATTAGTGGGAGAATAGGCTGCAAATCACAAGGTGCCGCCGTCGTTGAATATTCCGTCGGCGGAACTTCATCACTTTGCTGGGGGGGTGTTGACTTCCGACATTGCCTAATGAGGAAGCCCCCGGTGAACCGGTGCGAACAGCGCTTGAGCACGACTCTCCCATAGTGAGAGAACGTCTGTAAGTTTGTGTCGACATCTGAACGTAATCACCAGCGCTGACCGACGAATCACCACTGCCCATCAGTCTG
Source organism: Imbricaverruca yamaguchii (assembly GCA_034440575.1). Taxonomy (NCBI): domain Eukaryota; kingdom Metazoa; phylum Arthropoda; class Thecostraca; family Neoverrucidae; genus Imbricaverruca; species Imbricaverruca yamaguchii. The sequence goes on along the minus strand of JAOTOL010000859.1, from coordinate 55,784 downwards.
CTGCTGACTCTGGCTTTAGCAGTGATCTGGCCCGCCATTCTTCGGTCGATACAATTCGCGTCGCCGTCGTCGCTGTCACTGGAGTCAGCCATCATGGCCGCTGTCTAGCCCAGCACGGCACGCTGCCTATAACGCGCGCGTGACGGTGTACTGGCCAGAACATACTCGAAAAGGTAGCCTGGGCATTGCACGCTGCGTGCAATGTGCTCGCATCGGTGCGACACTGCCTGTGGTAGAATATAAACTATGATGCTACCGCGCTCAAGATAGCGGAAGCCCGGCGCTTCAAGCCGTGAGGGCCCGCTTCACCTCTGAATAACTACCAGGATAAAGGCCAGCTTCTATGTACCAGAGGTCATTCCAGGAAAGCCAATTTAGGAGGCTATCCTGCCAATATGACAATGCAATCAAATTCCACAGTGGAAGCATATTGGAGCTTCAGATAATTGATGATGCCATAACGTCACAAGCAAATTCATACACAACGTTAAAATAGATGAAATGATGCAGACATCGTTTGTTAGCGCAAGTATAGGTGAACCAGCGTGCATACAGAAAATGAATCGGAAACGATTTCCAGTCGGGCCATGTTCGATAGCGCGATGGGGATGTTTGGCTGGACATTTATGTTGTAGGGTGAGTCATGAACTAGCTGCATCGTCCATCATTGTGCGTAGCAACAAACACAGGATATATGGTAGGAAAACGTCTATGATTTTGCATTGGTACGGAGGAAATATTTCCAAAGATTACTATGATGCAATATGCCTGTCGCAATGGAATATGCACTATGCTTGTCGCAATGAGCTGCGGTGCTGCAGTTGCTGCAGCTGCGGCAGATGTGGCACTCCGACCACCGAGAGCTGCGGTGCTGCAGTCGCTGCAGCTGCCGGTCGACTCAGCCAGGTCGAGACGGGAACAGGGAATAATTCCCTCTTGATTGAACGACAACGTGTGAACAAATACAAAATCATCCAGGCCAGATTCTAAATGCCTTCGTTATTCACGGGTGGGTCTTAGTTCCGGCCTACAGAGTGCAATCCCCCAATCTTCCAAATCCAAGGGTGGGGAGAGAGAGAGAGAGAGAGAGAGAGAGAGAGAGAGAGAGAGAGAGAGAGAGAGAGAGAGAGAGAGAGAGAGAGAGAGAGAGAGAGATAAAAAAAGGATAAAAGGTGGAGATAGAGCAATTATTACCCTTCTCATGAGTATCGACACGATGCGCCTAGCATTTTATAGGGAGCACGTCCAGACTCGGTTGTATCATTTATATTGACGTACTGCGGTGCAGCATCTGTTGTGCGCTGTTATGCTGTATCGCATGGAGATGTGCTGTGCGGTACAGTCTACACCCAATGATGTCTGAAGTTCTGCGACACGCCACTGGCGAGAATAATGCGGTACAGTATTATTTCACAATCCAAGCCACAAGGATGGACAAATGGTGTCGGAAGCCGTGTTCACGATGTCCGGTTGTCATTTCACCAACTTCAGCAGCACAGGAGGGCATGGGTGTCGATTTGAATGTTTTTACTAGCAACGCTGACAGCAGTCTACCTGGTCGGTAAGTCAGCGAACGTGTTGCTGGTGAGATATGATTATGATCACCAATGAAGAAAACGGGTCGTAAAGACGAACATACCCCCGCATTTAACCTAAACGCAAACCTACCTGGCATCCCATGCTTATTGTGATTCTATGCCGCCAATTCGGACATGGTTTTGAGTCCAGGTAAAATTGTTTTAATGTCTGCATCATGGAGCAACGTCACACTTCCCACATCGTTGGATATCCTATATCAGGCTTGAGTGGCACCGCGTTCCTCTGTCTTATGCCAGTCTTGAGTGGCATCGTGTTTGTTGTAGCTGGAGGGCATTAAAGTAATTGGCCAACATTTTGTGGCTTCGGTCATAGGCCACAGGCTGCGACTTCGTTGTTTTAGATAAAGCGAGGAGAATGTAGAATGGTAGTTTCGCTGTAGAACATCGACGCGGTTTTTTGGAAACAAAAGAATTTGACAGCTGACTGACATACCGAAGTACATCCCAAACCACGCCTGAACTCTGAAAAGTCGGCATAAATTCTGATACGGTGCGTGTGCGAATTGATCAAAGCCAGAGAACCCATGTCAAATCGCTGGCCTAATGTCAGACTTTTTGAACATGCAGAACGCGCGCGTGTATTGGCGCGATCGGGTGCGTTATCGCCGGTGTGGTTGGAAAGCGAAGGTGAGCAATGAAAATGCAGTGAAGAGTGGTGGCAGGTGAGACTCGAACTGTGAAAGAGTATTTTGGACTCTATGTATAGGCGATATGATAGACTAGTGGGCTCGCGTTCGCGTCACTCCGGCTATTCAACTCAGAGTCTCCACTATACAGTATATTGTGCGATTTCGTTATTCGGCACGCGAACGTTCATACAAATTTCCACGGGGGCTGATGCCGGCAAAAAATTAGTACACGACTTTCATGCGAAAAAAAGCATATACGAAGCGCACGAAGCGACAGCAGATCCGCGTCCAGCGACTGCCTCCCAGCGACTGACTCTGGAGGACTCGAACAGTGCAGTAGCCCTCCACACACGGCTCAAGACGATTCGTCCCTTTCTGATTGGCTACTTAATAATGTTGTATTTTGAGATTCCATCCCTATTGGTAGTTAAATGACGCCTTCCTTCCGATCTAACACGGCGAAACCTCTCGGTGACGAACCGTCAGGTGTCATTTCGTCAGCTACCCCGCGGTTGCCGGTCCGTCGCCGCTCCAGAAGCTCTGACCCAGCTCCAGCGCAGTCCGGCGACGGCGACGGTCGGCCGGATAGAAAGATGCCGGGCGCATTACGGTTACAGGACGTGGCAGGCAGGCTGGCTTATGGGGTCACAGGATTTACAGTTTCTGGACATCATAATACTATGCCAGTGCATACCCATTTGACGGCCGAAGCAGTACATTCATAGAAACTTCGTTACAGAACTCATGGTCTTTCGTTTGGGAGGCGGGCACCCCACCCCTAGACCACTGTCGACTGCTGGTGCCCCTAGACTACTGTCGACTGCTGGTGCCCCTAGACTACCGTTGACTGCTGGTGCCCCTAGGCTACTGTCGACTGCTGGTGCCCCTAGATAAATGTCGACTGCTGGTGCCCCTAGACTACTGTCGACTGCTGGTGCCCCTAGACAACTGTCGACTGCTGGTGTCCCTAGACTACTGTCGACTGCTGGTGCCCCTAGACAACTGTCGACTGCTGGTGCCCCTAGACTACTGTCGACTGCTGGTGCCCCTAGACAACTGTCGACTGCTGGTGCCCCTAGACTACTGTCGACTGCTGGTGCCCCTAGATAACATCCCAACTACTGTCGACTGCTGGTGTCCCTAGACTACTGTCGACTGCTGGTGCCCCTAGATAAATGTCGACTGCTGGTGCCCCTAGATAACTACTGTCGACTGCTGGTGTCCCTAATTAATTGACTTCCCAAACTGTCGACTGCTGGTGCCCCTAGACTACTGTCGACTGCTGGTGTCCCTAGACAATACTGTCGACTGCTGGTGCCCCTAGACTACTGTCGACTGCTGGTGTCCCTAGACTACTGTCGACTGCTGGTGCCCCTAGATAAATGTCGACTGCTGGTGCCCCTAGACTACTGTCGACTGCTGGTGTCCCTAGACTACTCTCGACTGCTGGTGCCCCTAAATAAATGTCGACTGCTGGTGCCCCTAGACTACTTCGACTCTGGTCAGATAAATGTCGACTGCTGGTGCCCCTAGATTACTGTCGACTGTTCCTAAATATTTGTTTGGTGTCCCTAATATTCGTGTGGTCCCCTATTATGTCGATGCTGGTGCCCTAGACTACTGTCGACTGCTGGTGTCCCTAGACTACTGTCGACTGCTGGTGTCCCTAGACTACTGTCGACTGCTGGTGCCCCTAGATGACCGGCGGGGCCGCCGTTGACGTTGCAGCACCTCTCAGGCTCAGCTCGTGTCTAGGCTCTGCCTCTTCCCCATGGTTCCCGTCCAATCGCCACACGAGCTGATCATCTCCCGCAAAGGCTGTTTATTATTATAGGAGACATCGCGCCCCATGGCATGTATGCATTAAAGCGTGACTCACCGATTGCAGTATTATTAAAAAGGGAGTGACTTATCGATTGCAGTATTATTCAAAATGGCATGACTCGAAAAAAACACCCCCCTTTTTATAAAATTCTCCCTTTAACCCCCCTCACTTTTAGAAACATCCCGCACTGCTGTAACAGTACTCGCCTTAGCATCCCTTCTCAGCTGATCGACACATCCCGCACTGCTGTAACAGTACTCGCCTTAGCATCCCTTCTCAGCTGATCGATACATCCCGCACTGCTGTAACAGTACTCGCCTTAGCATCCCTTCTCAGCTCGATCGACACATCCCGCACTGCTGTAACAGCACTCGCCTTAGCATCCCTTCTCAGCTTATCGACACATCCTGGGCATGCACCTGGGACTTCTGGTGCACCCCCATACGTATTACGATAATAAGAGCTAAGGGGATATTGACAAATGCTGAAAAGATGTCAAAGCTAGCACTGTTTGGAGGTGTATTTTCACCAAATTCTGATTTTCCGCACAATGAATGTCTTAAGGTTGGGATTGTTGCAGTTGTTTTCGAGTTGGCCAGGTAACTCGAGAGGTAGCAAGCCAAATGTATGGGCCATTTGACCCACAATCTCAAGACAAAGGAGAATATCAACTGTTCTATTAATAGGACAACATATTTGCCGTAGTTTATATAACTTGGTTGACTTCTTTTTGGATTTTGCATTTGCTTTCAGAGGACTGATTTTGATGCGATGTCGACTGGTTTTTGAGAACACAGCGCATACCCGAACCCTCACACACAAAGAGCGCTTCATTTTCCTTCTCCTCCAGAGGTGTGGAACCCCAACGTCACTGCCTGCAATTGAGATAGAACCGCAGGTCACGAGTGTGCTACGGACGGAATCCAGCCGTGATATATATTGGGTTAACCAATGACACTACAGGGCAGATCAGAGGACAAATGTCGCGAAATATACGTGCTGGCAGCTGAGACCGGTGTGTGTGCGAAACATACCTCGGATTGAATCACAACCAACTACCACAGCGTGGCTTATGGCCGCTGAAAATTGCCCACACCTCATTTGATCTAGTGACACGAGTGAATATTGGATCAGATCAGGTCAAAGCCATGCAGATCACCCCATGGAGGATACACCACGGCTGATAACTACGTGCAGCTTGCACTTGATCGCCATGGTGTAAGTAAAGACAAATGTGCTGCTTACAGTCGAATGCAGGGCGCAAACATTACCACACTATGATTTTTTCATCGAATTCATACCTGGTCAATCAAGATCAGTGATCTCAATTGACCTCCAGAAGGTCACTGATGAACGCGCGCCTTAAACATGAAATGTAACTCGTCCGGAGGGTGACCACTGTGAGTCCTTGGAGTCCTTGTGGGGGGGGCATCTTCGGCTGAAAATTCGTGAGCGGATCAGGGCAAATACACTCGAGCATGCCCATGTTCTCTAGATTTGGCTAACAATAATGATAATGGACGGATACATTCGAGCTGTAGATCTGTTCATGGGATTTGCAAAATCAGAGTAGCATTTACTTTTTGACAACACTGAGCATTGACACGAAAGTTTGGTAAACTTTTTCAGGACAAATTTCTTCTCGTTGACGAAATAACAGGTGCAACAATGCAGTACACTATTAGCATGAGAAGAGAGAAGTACAAAAAAAGGTCCAGGGCCGATGCTCCAAGTGATTTCCATAGGACCACGGAAGGCTACAAGTTTTTCAAAAGGGGCAAAAATATGAATGGATTTTTTTAAACATCGGTGTGCTTTTTCTTCAGAGGATGAAAAGTGTCATCGGCTAGAGAAACTACGGCAAGGAAAAGCTACGTTAAGCCGGCTTATGTGGCATCCGATATACCAGGCGGGCAAGATAGAAAATGTGTGAGGCACCTTAAAGACATAGAAACATAAAAGTTAATTGCAACTATGAGCCACAAAGGCCCTCCTTGGTTCAACTCTGGACACTGCATTTGCCCTTTCCAGCCATCTCGACAGTAGGGGAAACCTGAGTTACCTGGTGGCCTGTGACCACCTGGGCATAGGATGTCCCTGCTGCATACTGACCCCTACATGCTGCCTTTTCTTGCCTACCATGTGCAACAAGGGCAGCCTTCAGCTTGGAAAGCTCTGTCTTAAGGGCCCTAACTTCTTCCTCTAGTGCCTGCATCCTGGTAGAAGCCATCCTACAGGCTGCAACTTAATCCTAGATTTAGAATTAATTTAACTTGTTTGACAACCGACAAAAATAAAATAAATAGTAAACTATTATTCACTATAAATGGCTACCTCCTATACTATCAGATACTGATCTAAGTAACTCAAGAATATCAACACACTAGGCAGAAACTATCAAAGAATTGTTTTTTTATTGTTTTCATTTGTGATTTCTTAATGTCTAATCTAATTATCTTCTAGACAATTAGACAACTGGATGGATATAACTTATGCTAGGCAGTCAACATTACACGGCTAAAGGCTATATATACAGGAAAATGAACAGAAATCAAACCGCACTATGCTAGGCAGTCAAAATTACACGGCTAAAGGCTATACAGGAAAATGAACAGAAATCAACCCGCACTTACGAATATCACCAGCTTAGTATTAAACTCTATCTGAAACTTAAACACCAAAAAGAAACGCACCACAAGGCTAAATGAGGTATGTCAAGAAATAATTAGTATTCTCGAATGCAACATATTATACCTGCACACAGAAAAGACGGCAACAGGCTATCTACAAAGATAAAAACAAGGACTTATCCTACGAACGAAACTACACGGTGAACGCCACAATTTCAAGGTTATCTAATAGCATTGGAATCTTGCTACAAAGTCCAACTGAACAAGACTAAATACTAAAATACTCCCAAAAAACCTGAATACCATCTACAATTACACCGGTTTATTGAGATATGCCTAGTGTAATTGAAGCTAACTATTTAAATCCTATCTTAAATTTTAACACCAAAAAGACCAAAACATATTCTTCTACACTACAGAAACCTTAGCCACGAGGCCGCGCCACCTGTCCACAAAGCGTACCCGTGGAGGATCGACAAAGCTACCTAGTGTAATTTAAGCTCGCTATTTTAATCTTAAGCTATATCTTAAACTTAGATAGTTAAAATTATATGGCTAAAAGGTATTACACGGAAAAGCACACAAGTCAAACCGCACGTAGCCTATAGACAAAATGGCGCTGGGCAGCCTCGCTAGGTTGATGTAGTATAATTTGTGTGTTAAAAAATACTTATCAGATAAAAACTAAGTCAATATATTCACAGAAGTAATTGTCAAACACCTATCCACAGTTGGCCTAGTGTACTGCCCTGTTTTGCAACGACTTATCTGGTAAGTAGGGGAGCTGCCCACCGACGTCCTTCCACCGTGACACCTGGCGGCAAACTGATGGCAAACAAAGTAACTAGCGTAATCGACAGCGCACTTAGGACGTACAAACAAACATACATTCCACGAAAGATGCGGTGCACGAGGCAGCAGTACGTCTGGAGGGTGGCTGGCACCACGTCCTCCGCCCATCTCCCTGATGCCACTGAAGGGACCGCTTCCTACCAAGGATGGCGGGCGGGCTCCGCTGACCACTCGGAACTTGGAGCCCAACCAGAGGCCCGGCCGTCCATAACGAGCCGTGACTGTCCGCTCTGAACGCACCAAGTGCAGGAGACTATCGAAGCGGCTTGATACGCCCGAAGTTAAAAGCCAAGCGCAATCCAATGGCGAATGTCCGTTTTTCCAAATTGGATAGGTCCCTGCCTGCCTATTGCACGATGACCTATATGTTCGTGTCATATGAGAGCCGGATGAAATTGACCTTTGGCTTCAGATGGATCGGTCCAGTCGCGTGCTTTGGAAGAAATCGAACAGGAGATCGAGGAGCTCCGGGTGCTCATCCCCGAGCTGTGTCCGCAACGACATCGACGTTCGATGTTGGGCGACGTAATTGGAAATGAAGCGACGTTGTAAAGTATGTATTGGGCATGCAAGTGAAACGTGTGTGACAGACGTATGGACACCATATGCGTGACGAAGTGGAGGACGGGGTGTTCGGTGGTAAGGATGATTGTGTGCCAGGTTGTCGTGGCCTAACCGTAGGCCGGCGATGCCCACCTCTATTAAGTCTCTTTTCACCTCCTTCTTGTGCTTTGGTGTGATGGGTATCATTTAGGCAGAACGGGTATTTCACCTCGTTCTTGTGCTTTTGGTGTGATGAGTGTCATTTAGACAGAACGGGTATTTCACCTCGTTCTTGTGCTTTTGGTGTGATGAGTGTCATTTAGACAGTACGGGCGATTCACCCCCTTTTTGTGCTCTGGTGTGATCAGTGTAATTTAGAGAGGACGGCTTAATGCTGTATGTGTGTGTGTGTGATGCGTGGTGATTCCGACATGCCTGAATATATTGATAAAACACAGCGTTGACCTGGAGCAGGACGTCGCCGACGGTACGAGCGACTGGTCAGTGGGTGGCAGGTCGACGACCTGGCCGGTGATACCGTCGGTCCTCCCGTGGCTCGCAATGCCCACGTGAAGGCAGACTCGCATACTGACTGCAAGTAGGCCTATATTCAGCCTCGCCATTAAGCCAGGTGAAGAATTTAATGACATCACGTTGAGCCCTTCTAGCACATGCAAATCTGGATATAAACGGAGCTCTTCACCGTTGTCGGGCGAAGTTGGCCCTCTTACAAGAGTTGAACTACGGGCGTCAAGTCCTAATTTTGGTCGTTATTCCACGCTTGAATGGAAGCAATAGCATGCATAATAACTTTGATCTGTTGATGTTTAAATTTGCATTAACGTATTGCCAACGCACAAGAGTGTTGAGATTGTTAAGTTTAGCTCACCAGTCGTCTGGTAGTCATATTACCGGATAGGACTGCCAACTGTCGCAAACATGCAGCAAGATTGAGCCGCCGGCCCTCCTCATTCAAAATATTCCATTTTCTCTTAAGTTTCGGACAGTTTCAGACAATCTCTTAAGTACCAGACAGCCCAGACAACCTCAAGCTGCGCGTACCTGGATGCATGACAAAATGAACAGTGGGTGTTGAATTTACGTAATTTACAGCTCTCCGCGATCATATGCTGCTCTTGCTGTTTCGATTTTCTTGAACATTTTCGTCGAGATACATGCGTGTTAGCTGGCTGTTCCGACGGTAATCTAGGTGGCTTGGTTCCGACCGAAAGCAGTGTTGTCGCGTGTCATACCAGTGGCGTGTGGTGTACGTTTTCCGCATCAATATAGCATCGGCATTTGTTGCGCCGGAGGAAACTCCTTCCGTGCGGAACGATAAAGCCCGTACTATGTTGACGGCTACAAGAGCGACAGTGGGCAGGCGTAACAGGGTGCTGACCTGGCGCACCAACTTGCTCGTAAATATATTATATACTTCGTATACATACATGTATCTCTTCAACATTTATACATTGAAAGTCTTCCAGGGTAGATTGAAGTGAAGTAAAAGGTACGAAATACAAGGTGCTACATATCTTCCATCATTTTCGTCAGTGGGGAAGTATTTGTGCGTCTCATGAATGAAGGGGAGTAACTCCCTCACCCACAAAGGATTGCTCCACAGGGATGCTACACCAAATGCACACAACAAGGGCCCCTACGCTACAGCCACCGGACGCGTCGCAACAGAGCAACAAGGAGAAAGAGCGGGTTCGGGTCTCACCTGTCGCTACTCTTCGCCCGCGACCAATCGGCGTGAGAGATTGGCGAAGCTACATGACTCAACGGTCGATGTGTCGTAAAACCAGTAACCAACTAACCAAGGGGAAAGAGCCGTGCCAAAATCACAGGAGACATAAAATCATGTACGCATAACACTTCACACCCAAAGGCACATAGGATGCCAAACCAAATAACATACCACAAAAAGCGTTACAACTGCAAGTGATACTCAATTCAAGATTGAAAGATGCAACAGAGAGGTAACTGGGAATATCGCACGGGAGCCATCGATGGATGTAGCCTGGTCGACCAGCCATGGTATCATCTAATGCGGATCGCATGGCAGTTTACTGCTTCATATTTGTGTGGGGATTTGGTTCGTGGATGAAACGGGATCTTGCCTGAAATTTGTGCTGAGCTCCACTCAGATGGCAGGACATTAGGTAGCCAGCCTGACGTTCGTAGTGTCCCCAATTTCAGCATCAAATTTCGCGATCATCATCTCGCCCCCGTCTGGAAGGAAAATACTCGGTCTTGACTGCAACCTAAGCTGGATTCAACGTAACCTTATTGTAGCCTGTCGTTGCTTCCGTCTCTTGGCTGGTCTCAGCACCGCCTACCTCCCAGCGTCAATACAACGCTCATGGATGTTTTCGTTCTTTCGCACGCCCGTTGCTGTATCACAATTTATGGGAACGGTATTGAAGTAAACATCTCTCGGATTCCAAAAGTTATGAACTATTCAGCTACAGTCATATTTGGTTGCAAAAAGTTTCATCGCGTATCGCGCCTGTTACAGAAACTGAACTGGCTATCTGCGGAGGATCTTGTGGAGCACAGCACTCTAGCACTGGCACACAAGTTGTGATACACTGACAAGCCTGAGGAGATCGCCAGGAGACCCACCTGAGATTCACGAGACAGGACGGAGATGTATATGGGGATGGGGACCGAGATAAGGAAGCGTTTTTTTTTTGCCTGACAGCAAGGCACTACAAAACCTTGCTACCCTCTGTGAGACTGCTAGCTGTGACGGCAGTTTGGACAAGCCTTGAGGCGCCTTATATGCCATAAATTACCATGAGAGAGCGATTTATCTGTATGGGTATGTGTGGTGCTGGAATGTTGAAGCCTTTGAGCGTATGCACCCTGCTCACTTTACCTCATTATACTCGTAATGACGGGGGACTGCAATCGCCAGGAGTCTATCTTGGATCGCCTCAGTGCAAGTCTTTGCCTTTGTCTTTAACGCATCATACAAGTGGGCAGCATAATTTAGATTTAAGTTGGAAGGCTCAGTGCATCTACGATTATGCAAGCTCTAGTACATTTTTGGGGTCAGTACGCGATTTTTCATGGCATCTGGTGGTACGTTTGAGGTTTCGGGGAAATTTTTCTTGCACTGATATTTCCTTATTTTGGGGGGCTCCGGCTTCAGTTTGGTCGTGTCTCGATGCGAATTTGGGGCTACGTTGGGCTTATTTGGGGCCATCGACACCAGTTTTTTGAAGCCCGAGGTAAATTTGTTATGCCCCGATCCGAATTTGTGAGATTATCGACGGGAAATTTGTGTCCCGGGTGCGATGTTTGGGGGCTCAGCGCGCAGTGCTGGAGGTACTAAGCGTACCTGCAGCGCACCGGCGTGGTACCTAGTTGAGTTCCAGTGCGATTTTTGCTGGCCCCTGCACACATTTTCGGGGCGGGTGTGATGTTTTTGATCCCTCTGTAGTTATTGAGAACCACCTAAGCGAATTTCGTGGACCTGACGCGAATTTATGAGGCCTCAGCACGATTTTTTGGATTTCCGGCGCCATTCTTGGGAGTCCTTCAGGATGAGGGCGAATGGGTCATTTTTCTCACTGCATACCATTTCCGCTGCTCAACGAGTATTGTTTCGGACGGCGATACCATTCAGAGTAGAATTTCCGATCCGAACATTTATGAATTTTACGATACTGGGGCTGATTCAATAGAGTCCATTTGTGATTTGTTGGTGTCGAGCTCTATGTTTTATTAGCCCCCTGCGCGATATATTTTTGGCCTCGGTTAGATTCTTCGTGCTCTCGGTAGGTTTTTTCCGTATCTATTTTTTTTTTGCGGGGCTCGATGACTTTTCGGTTTCACAAAAACAAAAATTATGGCTGCAGAGTAACATTCCGGGAAAGCGTATGTCTTTGGGAAGTCAGCTGCAAGTTGTGGGGCTCGGCGCTACTTTTTGGGCTCCAGTGTGATTTTCAAGGACAGCGGCGCGACCTTTTTTTGTATAAATACGATTTTCTGGTACCAGTACAAGTTACAATTAGTTACGATTTTCGGCGCCAGTTATAGTTGCTTCTCCACGTTTTTTTACCAACACGTATTGAGACTGTTGAAACGATTGTTGGGATCACAGTGATTTCTCATGTCCGGACTGTTTTTTTGTTGTCCCGGCTTCATTTTTTTCCGTGGTGTCGGTTATATTTTAGGGGCCCAGGTGCGATCCGTCGAGCTCCTAGCGTGATTTTCAGGAGCCAGGGGTAGACTTTTTGGTATCCCCAGGCTCAGCGTGATTTTCAGGGGCACGGCCTGACCTTTTGTGATTCTCATGAACTCCGGCACGACATTTTTAGCCCCAGCGTGATATACGGGGACATCGAGCCTGGACTCCCAGCATGATTTTAGTGGCCTGAAATCATGTTGGGAGTCCAGGCTCGACTTTTTGGGTGCAGGTCAGTCTTTTTGGACCACGGCGTTATTTTCAGGGCCTTCAGTGTGATTTCCAGGGCCCAACCGACCTTTTGAGACCCGCCGAAAATCACGGCGGGATTTTCGGGGGCACCAGCACGACTTTTCGGAAGACCCGGCGCAACTTTTTGGAGGCTGGAGGCCTGGCACAACTTTTACGAACATCCTCGCGATCCTCCTACGAACATATATATATATATATATATATATATATATATATATATATACATAATATATGTTATCTACAACATTGTCACCTATAACGACCATCATCAAGAATGCGAAATCTTACTGATAAATCCTTGAAACATAGTTATCTTATCTATCACATCAGAAAAATACACGTCAAGAAAGGACCAGGGTGGCCAGCGCTATTTTGGGAAGCCCAGGCAGGGGCGGTTACAGAAGCATCTGGAAGCTTGTACCCCTTATGTAAGGTGGTGCCCCTCCGGCTGGGAAAAGGTTCCGCTCCGGGAAGGCTCAAGTGCATCCTTATCTCAAAGTGTTATATATATATATATATATATATATATATATATATATATCATCTATGCATGCAGTACATATAGGCATGCCCCATATTTATGTGTCTTTTGAAGAACCATTCGGGATCATTTCGGATATCTGGAGCCATTTTGCATATGAAAAGTTGAGCTCAACTTTGCCCGTGGACTTCAAATGAAAAGCTTTTCCGTTACCAATTCTCTCAATGTTCATTTCACTTGAATTGTCGCTACTTGTGACATCACTCCTCCTCAACATCCCTTTCCTGCCTGTGGCACAGTTTCGGCTTCAACTTTTCCTTCAAGCGCCTGGGGTGCAACCTGAGCCACACTTCAAGTGCGCCACGTTCCCTGCGGACATACACGTGAAACTGAATACTTGGTGGAAACGACTTGGCATTACGTTATCTCTCCTGCGCTCTGAGAGACTAGCCCGGTCGCAAAACCACTCAAATCTATATTTGTCAGCTTCCCTTGTCCTTCGGTTCCAAAATCACCTCCCCGACCTTCGCCAGCGATGCAGTTTCACGCGCGTCTAGGGAATCACAAAACCATGCACACCGCCGCTCTCTATAGCGTTCCGGAGTCGCGTGCAATAGGCAAGGACACACACATACTCATCATCTTTTCAGATTCCACGCAGGAAGTTGGTATGGCAGCGAAGGCTCAGCCTGTGAGGACCGCTGCTCAAGTCTGCCGCTGATACCAGCTTCGCCACTGACACCGCCGTAACGGAGAAGATATGCGGAGAGAAGTCGGTGAAGGACCAGGCATTGAGCATTGATCAACACCTTTTGGTTTAAGCAAGCAAATTGACCGGGAGATAAACCTGTAATCATGGGAGGTAAGGATGCAGAACAATATATCAACCATGGTTTTTTTTTTAAAGCGAAAATGTGCGCAGAGTAGGCTTAGCCGAATGGTCTCTCCAGAAAACGTGCAAGAAAGAAGCACGCATGTGATGCATTACAGGAGTAAGAAAACAAGTCACTTGGTGATACAAAGCAGACTGAGACAAGCCACGCTAGAAATGGCCATTGCAACTTACAAACGTGCATGCCCATGTGAAGTTCCACAGTTTATAGGAACGCCAACCGCATTAGCCATACCACCACCAACCCAGCATTGGCCATACCACCGCCAAGCCTGCATTGGCCATACCACCACCAAGCCTGCATTGGCCATACCACCACCAAGCCTGCATTGGCCATACCACCACCAAGCCTGCATTGGCCATACCACCGCCAAGCCTGGATTGGCCATACCACCACCAAGCCTGCATTGGCCATACCACCACCAAGCAGGCATTAGCCACACCACCACCAAGCCTGCATTGGCCATTCCACCACCAAGCCTGCATTGGCCATTCCACCACCAAGCCTGCATTGGCCATACCACCACCAAGCCTGCATTGGCCATACCACCACCAAGCAGGCATTAGCCACACCACCACCAAGCCTGCATTGGCCATTCCACCACCAACCCAGCATTGGCCATACCACCGCCAAGCCTGCATTGGCCATACCACCACCAAGCCTGCATTGGCCATACCACCACCAAGCCTGCATTGGCCATACCACCACCAAGCAGGCATTAGCCACACACCACCAAGCCTGCATTGGCCATTCCACCACCAACCCAGCATTGGCCATACCACCGCCAAGCCTGCATTGGCCATACCACCACCAAGCCTGCATTGGCCATACCACCGCCAAGCCTGGATTGGCCATACCACCACCAAGCCTGCATTGGCCATACCACCACCAAGCAGGCATTAGCCACACCACCACCAAGCCTGCATTGGCCATTCCACCACCAAGCCTGCATTGGCCATTCCACCACCAAGCCTGCATTGGCCATACCACCACCAAGCAGGCATTAGCCACACCACCACCAAGCCTGCATTGGCCATTCCACCACCAAGCCCATCGTGATGACTGAACTGCCAGCTGAATTCCGGCGCACCAGAGGCCCACACTCGCGTAAAACAAGGACGGAACAAGACACGACACGACTTCATGCGCAACACCAGCTTGCTACCGTACAACAGGAAACGACTTCAAATCACCGAAGCCTTTTTCATCAGGCGGTAGTTCAAACTTCCCAGCGCCCATCACGGTCTGACAGGAGTACTCACATTATGCAATTTGTTTCCATATATTTCATGGATGAAGCCCCCAAATGCAGGCACTTTTACAATACCTAGTCTGAGAACAATATTAAAAAATAAACCTTATGTATTATTCATCCTCGTTCGAACCGTTACCCTGGTCATGTGAAAAGTTCACGAAACTTTCCAATGATATGTCATGGTATAAATATAAATTATTGGCGATTCAATATTTGTATCGAGTGAGAACTTGAAGCATAATACACGCAAACAAGGGATACTCAATAGATTGTGATTCACACCGAATTTGAGTATTTTCTTTGTACAAATAACTGTTTGAAGGATTGCTTCCAACGTGCCAAAATGTACATACAGACACACTGTTGAATGACAGGCAGTTCGAAATCAATATGGGGTGACCTGTAACGAAAACTGAAGTGTTTTTACGGACGTGTTCTTATAATGAATGAGTCATGTCATGTGCTGGATAAAAAATATCTTGCTATGTCGTACATTGTGCCGATTCTGACTGGAAAACTTGTTCACTCTTTGCTTGCCCTTGAAAAGGAATGATACCGAAACGATGAGATGAGTGTGAGTGATCTGGATTGGTTCCAGATCACTCATATTAACCTATGTAGTTTCCGCAGGTTACGTCAACAAGAAACGCTGACAAAATGCTCATTAACCGACGCCATCTTGGGGGTTTCTTTATGCTTCCCTTATGGTTTTCCGAGGAAGAAGAAGAAAAACTTTGGGTTCTTTTACGACGCATTCAATCGCTAGGTTATATAGCGTCGCCAATTTCTCAAACAAATTGGTCGCGAGTGGACTTGGTAATGGCGCCGGTTATCAGATTCGAACACACGCTCTTGTGATCAAGAGTCCTACGCCTTACCAATTGAGCCACCGCGCCCCCTCCCCTCCTCATGGTTTTCCGCGGGATAGTGAAAAACGGCGTGTGGAATCGCGCCGAAATTTGGCATACCTTTTCCCACGTCAAGTTAGCATGTGTTTAAGTGAAAATGTTTAATATGTGAAAATGTTTAAAATATGAAAATGTGAAAGTGAAAATGTTTAAAATGTGAAAATGTGATAGTGAAAATGTTTCAAATGTGAAAATGTTTGTTTTAGTGAAAATGTTAAAGTTACGTTATCCACGGCCATCGAGTTAGTGAAGGTCGAGTGAAGTCACCTCTAAAAATGTTCAACTAATCGTCAAGCTTTAACGGATCAAGATATTTGAATGAAACTTTGAGCGTTACCTTATCTATTGTGATGCAACAAAATGCATCGGATATACCTGTCAATTTGACGCTTTTAATGAAGGACTATTCTTCGGCATTTGGCCCATAAATACTAAAATATCGAAGTTCCGACTCAAGTAAGCACTTCTTTATCAGAAGAAGTTTACTTAAGGCAACGTGTGATAGTTATCCCGGTAAGCTCTACGTGTTAATAAAGATAAAAATACAGTACAAAAACTCAACAAGTTGAAAATTCCAACCGGTAAACCACTGCATTTTTGGGTGGCCAAGCATTTTGGCACCATGGTCCTTTCGCCTTCCTTTTCTGGTTCCAAAAAGTTTGTGTTTGAAATATTCTCCAAAATAAACTCTCCAAAGTCCAAAGTATGTCAGTCATGAGTTCATACACCCCCTAGTGACGTCACTGTTTGAGCCGAGAAGATTGTGGTCGGATTTCGGACCCTACTTGTCGAACACTTTCCAATGACACCTATTTCGTTTTCGTTCATCGCCTAGTTTCGAGATTAGAGGGAGCAAATAACGCCCATCCCCAAGACTGAATGTCAGGATCTGACTGGAAAGATGAGAGAAGAAAGGGTTGACATAGCCTTCTGAGCAAACATTTAAAGTAGTGTGGGCCCCTTTCATTGCTGACAGTGGTTGTTTGGCTTTGGAGCGTTTGCCAGAAATCGGCGAACATTGAGCCAACTGAGCCGTTCCGTGTATGCAATACAGCTCGTGTATGGTGTTCAAGCATGCCTGCCTTGATAAAAAAAACAGCAGCTACTTTGACGCCAATGACTGAGTTCTTCGATGGATCGGCGCCTTGGAGCCATCGCGGTGTGGATCGCTGTAAGGAAGTCAATGCCAATACCAGGGCTGACGAAAATATAATACATGAAACATATCGTTACACAGCACCTAAGCTGTGAGGGAGACAATACTATTTATATATACATATATATATATATATATATATATATATATATATATATATATATATAGTTTATACATATATACGTATATATATACATATATATACATATATATGTAATTTAATATATATACATATATATAACTATATATATCTATATATATATATATATATATATATATATATATATATATATATATACATATATGCATGTACATACATATATTTTATTTTATTTATATATTTGGTTATATCGTCCATGTACCCTCATGATCATAGCATGTACGACTGATGTGCAATCTCGCCTGATTTCTCCCGCCATGGCGGAGAAACACGCACCTTTTTCATACTGTATTAGCAGCATATATAGCTTTGACTACGTCTACGCTCAAACACACGCTAACATTAACAGCGTTCATAACAGCGAACACCAATCACTCTGTAGCATGCGTGCGGCGGCGGTCAGCGGCACCGCTGGCGCCCCACTCTCCGCCGAGCATGGTCCGCCGGACGTGTCTGGCGACCGACGCGAGCTGACGGGACCGCGCCGACACCATCACTACACACGGCCGAGCTAGCCGGGCCGTATCGCACCCGTCCCACTACAAGCAGCACTATTCGACAAATAAACAGTGTGATTGACGCGTGCCGGCCGGTGGCGGGCGCGGTTGGCCGTGTCGGAGACGGGTGGCGCGCCACGTGCCGGTCGATGGGCGGCGGCTGGCGCGCGCGGTGAACTTGGCGGCGGCTGGCGCGCCGCGTCTCGACCCGTGCTCGTCGATTGGCCGTGTGACGCCAGGTGGGCGACGGACAGCGATCGGCCGCTGCAACGGCCGACGACAACGACGCCGCACCAGCAGAAGCGCGCCGCACGCACGAGCGCCATTACAGCGCCACGTGGGCTGCAGTCGAGCTGGTGAGGGATGCCAGTGTGGGTCGCCCACTGGAGGGCCGACGCCAAGCGTGCCTGCTAAAACGCCGCCCAACACCGCACTCGTTACAGTTGTAACAGTATCGGGCATAATGCGGCTGGGCACTGCCCGTCCGTATTTACTCAGTCCTGAAGTAGTTTGCCGAAGGTGTTAGGCCGCGGCACATGGCGGCGCAGCACGCCACAGGCTTTAGCGCCGAGTATAACGGCACGATGGCCCAATTGGCGCGGACACGTGCGGTCCGTCCGTCTTGGCCTGGCCGTACTCTGCGAACTGGCGGGACTCGGCCGCACTGCGAACTGGCGGGACTCGGCCGTACTCTACGGACTGGTGGGACTCGGCCGCACTGCGAACTGGCGGGACTCGGCCGTACTGCGAACTGGCGGGACTCGGCCGCACTGCGAACTGGCGGGACTCGGCCGTACTGCGAACTGGCGGGACTCGGCCGCACTGCGAACTGGCGGGACTCGGCCGTACTCTACGGACTGGTGGGACTCGGCCGTACTGCGAACTGGCGGGACTCGGCCGCACTGCGAACTGGCGGGACTCGGCCGTACTGCGAACTGGCGGGACTCGGCCGCACTGCGAACTGGCGGGACTCGGCCGTACTGCGAACTGGCGGGACTCGGCCGCACTGCGAACTGGTGGGACTCGGCCGTACTGCGAACTGGCGAGACTCGGCCGCACTGCGAACTGGTGGGACTCGGCCGCACTGCGAAATGGCGGGACTTGGCCGTACTGCGAACTGGCGGGACTCGGCCGTACTGCGAACTGGCGGGACTCGGCCGTACTGCGAACCGGCGGGACTCGGCCGTACTGCGAACTGGCGGGACTCGGCCGTACTGCGAACTGGTGGGACTCGGCCGCACTGCGAACTGGCGAGACTCTGACGTGAGAGTCGTTCGCCGCAAATGGGCACTTCATCCACCGCGGGTGGCTGCTATGTGCCAAAACGCGAACGAGTCCCTGCGTTCAGCCGTTCGAAATGGAAATGAATCGGGAGCGTGTGGAGAGGATTACACCGGTGATGAGAATCTGCCCAGCCCACCCGTAGGGAGACAGGGGCTACCGCAGGGAGACAGGGGCTACCGCAGGGAGACAGGGGCTACCGCAGGGAGACAGGGGCTACCGCAGGGAGACAGGGGCCACCGCAGGGAGACAGGGGCCACCGCAGGGAGACAGGGGCTACCGCAGGGAGACATGGGGCCACCGCCACCGAGCAAGACGCGTCCGAAAAAGGTCGTCGCTATTGGCCAAATTGCGGCCCAAGCATTGGTCTGAATTAGACGGCTGCATGTACATTGCGAGAAACGTTAACTTCTGAACTCGTCAGAACAGCAATGTTCTAAGGTTTGCGGAAGTGGGTTGCAAAGCAAAAAACTTGGAGCGCACGTTTAGCAAGTGTATTGCAAACCTGAAGCAGGTGGAGCGACAGATCCTGCCTTGACGCCGATGCCAGCTTAAAATACCAAACTGTCGTGGTAATGTAGATCCAATGCCACACAGGCTGGAACGCTAATGCCTACTTCTAAGGATTGGCCTTCGAGAACGCTCAGAAAACTAGTTAGTCAGTCATGAATTTTGTACGATCAGCTCGTTAAAGTTCGCTTCGTAGTTGTATTCAATAGTAGCGGCGCTGAACAAATTTCGCCGCATTGATCTGCATCCTCAACGTTTTCGCTAGTTCTAAAAATTGTGCTTTAGCACTATTGAATTCATGTGAACATTCAATTGTGCTTTGGCACTATTGAATTCATGGGAACATTTCCCCTCATTTTTAGAACTAGTGAAGACGTTGATGATACAGCTCAATGCGGCGAATTTTGTTCAGCACCGCTTCTATTGAATGCAGCTACGAAGCGAACTTTAACGAGCTGATGGTACGAAATTCACGACAGACTAATTGGTTTTCTGAGCGTTCTCGAAGGCCAATCCTAGAATGGCTTCTGGGTTGAGTTCGCGTGTAAAAGCAGTAAAAGCTATGTAACGGCGAAATCATGAGAAATGCGAAGATGCTGTGGAAGATGGAATGCAACGTTTGGGTGATCTGGCAATATTCGGGATTAAGCTCGGCAGTGACATTGCTTTTGTGCACAATAACCGGACGAATGTAATTGGGACTGCATCTATAATTTAGTACATCCATGTCTTCCGGCGGCATTCAAATGAGATGTCTTACAGTCAGTTTAATGACATAAATATGGGGCTGATTTGCTCCACAAACTAGCGATTTCGTGCCAATTCAGGAGCGTTTTCGCACGATCAGTGTAATGGTACAAAATGCACAAAATGCAAAATGCACCTGCGCCTTTGTGGAAGCACATACCACATGTATGTGCCAGCGGATAGTTGGGATTTCGGTAGGCGTAAGGATCGCCAGACTATTACCTTTCGAATTGGCCGCGAGCCACTTCAGTGGGGTAGTTATCTCTCAGAATGGTCTGCAGCTAGCTGAAAGTCACAGCTCGTCAGCGTCCAATTCGCAGTGCGGCCTCACATCCGTCTATCTGGTAATTCCCACCCGACAGCCGGCTCAGTTTTGCGGACGACAACGCGATTTAGCTTCATCCACGTCGAACGATTTCAAGTCGGTGGCGGCCAGATGAGCATAGCTGCTGGAACTTTGCACTGACGACCGGGTGGTGGGCACGACGCTTCAGCCGAGAGCCGACAATTTCCTGGCACCGTCGACGGTGCGGCTGGGACGCACGCTTGGTCGCCGCCAAAGTTGGTAGCGGCGAGGGAGCCTGCGACGGGCCGCGTGCTTCTCCCCGCGTGCGGGAAGTGTGACATATGGCGGCACGCGCGCAAACGCGTCCACACCGCGAGAAAGTTTGCGAGACGTCGCGTGGCGGTGCTGCCCGCCCGACGAGAGAGCGGGCGTGACGCGGCGCTCGGCGCGCCGCCTCTGACTCGCGGAGGGGCGAGTGGCGCGGCCCCGTCTCGCCTCGCGCTGACCTGCGGCTGTCTCCGTCCTGCCGCAGCTCGCCGTGGCTGTGCGCGCCGCCAGTTCCACACACATCACAGTCGCGGCGAGCGCGCGCCGCCGCCTCGTCTGCCGCGCCGCGCTGCACCTCAGTCGCGGACGAACACGAACTCGTTGTAGTGGTTCCAGCGGTTCTCCTCCGAGTCGCTGCCGGGCTTCTCCGAGATGTTCGAGATGCTGGCCGTGCCCGAGCCGCAGCTGCTCGTCAGTCGGAAGCCGGCGTCGTACAGCATGTCGAACGCCTGCTCCAGGAACGAGTGCTTCAGGAAGAAGCGGCTGGTGTAGCGGTCCACGTGGCCCCGGTCCGGGTCGCGCGACTCGTTGAGCGTCTCGCCGAACGCCTCGCGGCACAGCGTGACGCGGCCCGACACGAGGATGCGCGCCAGCTTGCGGAACTTCACGTCGGCCAGGCCATCGCGGCCGAATGCGAACGTGCCGCGATAGCCGACCAAGATGCAGCCGGGCGAGCCGCGCTCGGTCGGCGCGCGTGGCCGGCCGGCCGGGGCCCGCAGCGCCTGCTCCAGCTCCGTCAGCTGGAAGTACTCGGCCTCGTGCAGCAGCCGCTCGCTCTCCTGGAAGTTGTCTGGCAGCACGGCCTTCTGGCTGCGCAGGAAGTCCAGCACGTAGCGGAACAGCACGCCGTCGCGGTCGATGAAGACGCGGCCCTTGGCGTCGCGCAGCAGCGGCTCCGAGGCGGACGCCGAGAACATCTGAGCCAGCAGCGAGTCGGCGCACGCCGTCAGCGTAGACAGCGACGTCGTGTAGAACACGCCGCCGACGTTGAGGTCGACAATGGCCGGCATGCCGGGGGCGGCCATAGCGGTCGACTCACCGTTCATCGTTCACTGACACATGCCGGACGCGCGAGCGGACGCTGGCGCTGGTGGTGCCGGGCCGGCGGCAGATCGATGAGTGGTCGCTACCCCTCGACCAGGCCGACGTCGCCAGCCGGGAGCCGGTGCGCGCGCGTCCGCCAGACGGAGGTGGTGCGCCGACTCTTCTGCGCCGACCGAGCGCGCGCTTGCCGTGCACGGAGCCCGCCGTGTCCGCTGTGGCGCATGGCGCGAGGCACGAGGCGTAAGGCGCAATACATGAGGCGCAAGGTGCCAGTCCGGCAGATTGGCACGCTACAGGTAGCGAAATGGTGGCCGCAGCGCCCGTTGCGAAAATAGAGGTTTATTGTGATATGGTAGCATATGGCACCGATGTAAACGATCAGCTGTTGGTCAGCTGACCGCATATTCAGAAGCTACCGACTCGATTTCGTTGTCGTTCTGGGCGTTACCGCCATTTTTGTGCTTTTGCCGAGGTAGGCAGAGCTGTTGTTAGTTGCCTGAAGACTGGAATACAATCGATAATATCGGAATATCGTTTGGTTGCAATCCGCAACAGCGCCGACACGCCATTACACACCAGCAATTCAGAAACAATGCCCGGGTTTGTTGTCGCCCGAACGGTGCTGGTCGCACGGCTACATGCTAACGTCGTCCACAGTTGATACAAGTTTGGATCGTGAATGAGTCGAGGTAAGTGTGGTTGGGAAATCTCATGGTTCAAATGCGGGCCGCGACGACATGATGGAAGCGTAGTCGGTCAGCGACTCTAAACTGCTTGTTCGGCGTGTTATCACCTCATTGTTGACACCTACGTGCGGCGTGGCTCGGCTGTGTTCTATTTGTGATATGCGGCATGTCTTCACCGAGTCTGGCCAAGGTATGATGCATGGTATCCTGATCAAATGGAATGGTTCGGTGACCTGATTTTGCTACTGAGCGTCCGCAGAATGCCCCACTAATTAGCGATGCAATTTTGCCATGAAACGCCGGCAAGCGACGAACTCGATTCCATGTGCCTTGTCATCAGCAGTCAGTTCCCGCACGTGCGTGTTACACGCCCCCTGCACTTCCACCGGACCTCCCACCAGGTCAGCGAATCAGCGATGACATTCTGTCTACCCGGTATTGTATCGTACGACCGTTGTCAGACCACAGGGGCGCCTGTGGAAGGTGCTCTGTCGCCGAACTTTAGCCGGGGCCGCTCTCGTGACTTCAGCCGGTGACGTCTTATCGAGTAGAAGCCTCTTGTCTAATGCATGCATTAGTTATGAGGTTTCTCGTAGAGTTGAACAGAGCATTTATTAGGTATTAGGATTATCGTAGATCGGGACAATGCATGCATTAGGTATGAGGCTTCTGCAGGTATCGGGGATGAAGATTCTCGTATATTGGGGGCGACACATGTATTGGGCATGGGGCTTCTCTACGTATTGAGTATGAAGCCTCTGATAGATTAGGACAATGCATGCATTAGGTATGGGACTTTTCGGCACGGGGACGCCAGCTCAAAAGAGTCCAATATTTAAAAAAAAGTCAAATGAATCAAATGAGTCCAATCCAAAAGCCAACGTGGGGACGGTTCAACCTTTTAGAGGCAATGGTCCACATACAATTTAATAACACCACACCCATAGTGGCCTGGCTACAACTTCTAGTGTTTTGTTCCCCCAGTAATTATCGATTATGGCATAGGTGAAGAAGCAATATATCTTTCAGACTCATTTAGCTGCTAAGTTTTGCCGATCGCTACCGCCATATAACTAAGCCCGACATCATCAGTCAGATAAGAATGGTACTAATGAGTAGCATTCTTACCTAACTGATGATGTCCGGAGTACAGAGTGCCTGTGCTGGGCGTATTATACCGTCATGAAGTCTGACTTTCTGCTAACGTCTCAAATGTACAGTTTGAATTAAATTGAAACGTAGAATTGTTCCCGGCACTTAATAAGGAAGCTATACCCAAGTATACACATGGTATTTGGGTTCACCAGTAGCTCGATGGTCGTGAAACACAAGAAGTAAATTTCCACAAAGTCCCCGAACCCTTCGGAGTTCCATCACGAAGAACGAAGGAACGACTGCAAAAATAAAGGCCCATGACAGGGGTAGCTGTTCTCTACTGAAGAGATGGAATGAGCACCTTCCCAGTTACTTAGTCGCGATTTCAAAAGATGGCGTGCAACAAGTACGTCCTTTAAGTATAGCCGATTGCACATACTTGCACATCTTCGGCAAACAAAACTCTACCAGTTCATGTCGGATCACAGACCTGTGGCACCACTGGTCGATGCAAAGTTGTCGAGCTTGTTTTGCCAGTTTTGACCTACGTTTACGAGCACAAAATCAGCTCCTGCATATTTTACTGCAATTAATATACCCCTATTGATTAAGCATATATGTGTTTCTGCACGTCGGACATATCTACTATTATCCTGACTTTACCGGTGTAAAACAATTAATATGGGTATGTTCATCATTAATATGGCTAACAAAGATATGTTACTTTCAGGCGAGACCAAAATGTAATACAAGTTAACTTCATGTTGGTACTGAAAACAGTCACGGATGCACATTGAGCAAAATGGGAATTGCATGGTAAATCGGTGAAGCCTTTACCTGACATGTGTCAGGCATAATTAGTTAAGATTTATTCGTATCACAACGGCCTGTAATTCATTATGGCAATGGTAGCTTTGAAATGGCAAACGAGCTGATAGAATGTCAAAGCGCGTTGACGACCAGATGTATAATGCAGAAACAAGATGAAGCGCTTGGTCGTGATCGATACGCCCGCCCAGTATTGGCCTTGGCCGCATCCGCCCGACCACAGCCCACTAGTCCAGGCTCATCAGACTTACATTGCGACGTGGAGCGATGTTGCACGGAGTCAGAGCCCACCGTACAGGGTGGCGTAACTCAGCTGTCAGATGAATATATGACGCCGAGTCCCCGTATTGGGCTATACAACAGGAACAACGCTACTCGAGCTGCCGACGTATTGCCTTTCCAAGAGCCGGTACTACAATATTTAACACTGGCGAGTTCGCGCGACGCCTTTCCTCTCTGGCGTGCTTGCTGTTGAAGCATCACAGCCACACAGTTATTTGTAATTAGTTTGGATGTTTTCCTTCTCAGACAAGAGCAATGTGTAGTCTGAGATACCCAACATCAAGCACGCCAGCTTTTAATCGCACAACACGGGCTATTTTCAGCATAATAGTCGTTTCGTTGGACATGATTGTTAAGTTGCGAACACATCTAGGGGAATGGAACACCAGGACGAGATGATAGTCTATAAATGCATATAAAAATACATTCGTAAAATGGTGAGAATCTGGTTTCCGCATAGCAGCATTTTATTACTGGAGTAATATCCGTACTGAGCCCTTGGTAATGATCGTCAAAATAGGAAATGTGAACAAGAAGATTAGGATAATTGTTTATGTTATTTGGCACCTGATGTTTCAAATCTTTGATTACATTGATCACATTGTGGTGTATGTCTCCCAGTAGAAGATGCAGAAATTTAACAGACAACATACATGATGATGGAGTTGTCCGACATCTTGTGAATACATCTTCATGTGTTTTATTTTTTGCATGGTGCTGCTATGTTCGAGGTGGGTCTTACCCAGACCGATATTAACCCGTCGAGACGGCGGTTGAAGACCCCCCTCGAGACCTGTCCCGTCGAGTGGGGTCTTCAACCGCCCCCTCAAGTTTTTCGCCGATAGCGAACGAACGGCACATGGCAGCGCGACAAAATTGGGCATACCTTTTCCCACACCAATTTGGCATGCCGCTTCAAAATTTTGAGGTCAGGTCATCTAGGGATCTAGGGTCAACGAGTTAGTCAAGCTCAAGTGAGGTCACCTCCAAAAACGTTCAACCAGTCGTCACGCTTTAACGGATACAGATATCTTACTGAAACTTTCGGCGTTTGCTTATCTTTTGGGGTGCAACAAAATGTACGAGAGTATTTTTTCCTTATTTCCGTTTTTGACTACATATAAATTTTGCATATTTGCCTATTGCAGTTCAAGTCGAAGATTCCGCTTAAGTAAGCATTGTTTATTAGTGCAAGTTGACTTCCAACAACATTTCTCGGCCTGCTCTACCAATTATAAAAGGAAAATTAAAGAAAACTTGAAAACTCAAAACTTTTTAACTTAAAAAAATTACTTTTCTTATTTTTTGTGAGCCAAAAAAATGTTATGGCCCTGCTCGATTTCGCTGTCCTTTTCTGATTCCAAATATTTTTTTCTTCAAATATCCTCCAAAATGAACTCCCAGATCCAAGAACATAATGTAAGTCGTGAAAAGTCGTCAAAGTCTAGCCCCTAGTGACATCACTTTTGGGGGAAAATTGTTTTAGGGGTGAATCAGGACCCTACTTGTCGAGCGCTTTCCGATGACACCTGTTTTGTTTTCGTGCGACGCTTAGTTTGGATTTTAGAGGGGGTTACTATCCCCCCGAGACGGGGTGTGAGGATCTGACCGGAGAGACGGCGCGGGTTAATATGAACAATTTTTGCATATCGCACGGGTGAGGGAAGTTTCAGAATTATTTCTCCCCATCCAATGCCACAGGAACACTGGCGAACGAGAAGGGAAGACGCGTGTGACAAAATTATCACGATATTTCCCTGAAGTTTTAACGCCATTTTTGAAGAAAAATCCCCTTCCGCATTCTACACGCCATAGGAATGATACTAAAATCCATCTAAATGAACAATGAAAGTGCTTCAATGCCCTGTTGACTTACTGCACTCTGAGATATTGGCATAATTAAATTTGACTAAGCGACTCTTGGAGACAACGGACTACCGTCAACTGAATTTCTTTTCACACACGCAGTCTATGACCAGAAATGGACCTTAACACTTGATCTAGTTTTCTGAATGACCTGACTAAAAAGATCAGTGGCTGCTTTTGTAAGTATTCATTTTCCAATGCTAACAGCTACTACCAATTCAAATCACGGTAAGTCGCCATTAAGTCGAACGTTGACCCGAGAACATGACGAATGACAATCTACGGTTTGTATAAAGAACTGGGAGGAAAGCAAACTCAACCGACAATCTGACGGTCGGGGTAAAGGACTGAGAGAAAGTTAACTCAACCGGCAATCAGAATGTGCCAGTCTGGGATCACATTATTGCCATAGCACATTGACTGGAGCTTCGGAAGCAATGATTATCTGAAAGTTGTTGAATATAGCGTGCTTAACATCAGCAAGTCCTTGCTTCCCGCTGAAAGCGTTGATGTGAACCATTCATTTGAAATGAATGTTGGACGTGCAAACAATTGAGGAGAAGATCGCTAACTCTTTGATGGTGCGTCCACTCGCCAGTAAGCCTACTCAGGTACCGGCCTCGGCATATTTATAGATTTCACCCATCTGCATCGAGTTTTCTGGTGTCAGAGCATAACACTGAATTGAAGGTGTTGCTGGCGGGCTTATTATATTTTCACAACAGATTTGACATTGTAGAATAGTGTGGTTTTTAAATGAAACCATGCGCGGTTTCATTTCAAAACGTACGCACTAAACACTACATCTAAAACGGCAATCTGTTTACCACAAATTCCTCCGTCTGTATTCGAGATTGGAAGGATCAACCTTAAATTCATGCAAGGTATGTCTTATGCAATGCATGTCAAAGATACACTAATTCCTTCAGAATGATTTAGCCATGTAGCGATGTAAAATCCTCTGTGTAAACAATCAACTTTTACTGTCAATTTAATGGTGAAGGAAGCAAGAATAATATGAATAGAATTACGACATGTGTATCAATTGGATGCAGATATTTGGAAATCAGTTCCTTTTCCTAAAGCACAAAAGCACGTTCATTTTGAGTTATAGCTTAACCTGGATCCAATGACGGAAATCCTTGCCAAAATCGACGCTAATGCTGATCTTTTTAGCAACGATGTATTGATCAAGTTTTGCATCCGCATTCTGTACATTGCATAGTACAGCTCGTCGCAGTTACTTTCTAATGCTATCAAACTATGAGAAACTAACAATTTTGGCTAACGCAAAAGTTGGCTGCAATCGTCGTTAACTACAAACATCACAAGCTACCGATTTACATAAACACAAGCACAAACTGCTTCCTTGATGGCCATTCTGAGGCGGTAATGTCCCCTGTCGATGGGCGTGCTGACGAGGTCTGGAAGTTCGTCTGTTGCAGCCGTCTATCAGGCGTTCGTCGGTGGCAGGGATTGTATTTCCCCGCGAAGTCGTGGACAAAGGGAAGTGGAACATGTAGGACGTCACATGACTGGCGCAACTGACTAAAAGTCGGAGACAAAGAGAAGTGTAGCCTGATGACGGTTCGTACTCATAATTTGAGGGTAAATTTGTGTTTGAAGATGTTTTGAAGTATTGAAATAAATCGGAATACCGTGTTGATGAAGGTGATTCGGAAGACGCGAGCACTCATTTTCGGCGCTGAGGGGAGGGGAGTGACTTTTTAGGCGTGCCGGGCCATAAAGGTCATTTGCACCGCCTTTAAAGGAACACGTTACAAATATATCTATGAAAGCGAGTGTTACGACCAAGGTACAGGCAAGTGGACATCTACGTTGAGGGAATTTTACGTTATACTTTGTGCGAAGTTTTTGGGTGCTGAAGGCGGGAGCTGGGTTGGGGACGTCTTCCTGATGTCTCACTGGTTATAATTTTACTTCACTCCTCCACAAAATAATTTGTGGTTTGGGTGGGGTTGGGAGGTTTTCAGAGTGTCGAGTTGATTTTGCCAGGGTGCCGGCTTTAGCCTACTCCCATCGAAGAGCACCGAGGGATTTTTACCGTGCGGACAAGGAGGCCATTTTCTACACCGCATCTCACGCCGGCTGCCGCGTGTTAGTTGTCAGTAGCTGGTTAGTCTAAGCAGGCCGTGCAGGGTTATCAGTTGGGTTAGTACGATGTTTGACAATTTAGCTCTTCTACGTCCAATGTTCCTCTGGGTAGCCATTTACGTTAGGAGTCGGAAGGCAAATCGGCCCACCTACGTCCGACGGCTCCTCTGGGTAGTCGTTTTACGTTAAGCTACTTTTTGTTTTTGTTTTAGTTTCTGTGTTTTCCTAAAGCAAGTCGGCTCATGCGGTCCGACGCCATGCGAGGATGGCTATTTGCGTGTTTCCTACGAATGTTTCGCGGTCATGTATTGCAAGTTGATGTGAACGTTGGTGGTGTGTTGCCGAGAGAGCTCCTGCTAGTTCTGTGGCATGCAGATATTCAAATAGCAATTGAGTGAATTCTGCATGTTTGTCACCGAGAAGCGATGGAAGCGATAGGGTGATGCCCTCTCTCTGACAGAAGGCCTTAAGTGGTTGTCTCTGAGAGCTAAAGCTACTGCAGTCTAGCAGGATGTGGCCTATGCTTAACGTGGTGTTGCAGGTGTCGCAGTGAGGTGTTGTGTGTTGGTCATCCTCTAATCGAGGCTGTGTTAGTTTTGTGCAACCGGTTCTAAGTCTAGTGAGGATGACCTATTTTGTCGGTGAGACTGATTTGATGTGTTCCATGTGCCTATGGTTGGTTTTATTGCGTGGGTGTGGTTGGATTTGTGCTGTGTTGAGCTGTGCTGTGTCCATGTGTTCTGTTGGTGTTGGCGAATGCGGTGTTGTAGGAGTGCTTTGCAATCGTCTACCGAATCTTCCACGCTGGGGTAGGTGTTCGATGCTAAGGCTTACCTTGCGAGCCGGTCTGCTTCTTCGTTACCTGGGATGTTGGCGTGGCCCGGAATCCAGAGGAAGGAAAAGTTCATGTTTACGTTATGGGCCACTATTTGTTCGATTCGATCAATGAAGTGATGAGGACAGTCGTGGGTGTTGCTAATTGACTGTAGGATGGATTTGTAGTCTGAGCAAATCACTACGTTTCTGACTTTTCGCTTAATGAGAATGGAGATAGCGACCAGAATGCCCATTGCTTCAGCGGAGTAGATGGAGAAGTTATCCGGTACACGTTTGGAAAGTCTGAGACCTGGTCCAGTGATGCCGATGCCTACCTTAGCCTCGTGTTTCGACCCATCCGTGAATGCGAGTGATTTGTGATTGTTGTCATCAACGAACTTGTGAAAGAAGCCTAGAATCTCCGCCGATGTGATAGTGTCTTTCTTCTCCGAGAGCAAGTACTTGACCTTTGGTTGACTGAAAGTCCAGAATGGCCTAGTGGGCGGTCGAGCTGCAGTGGATGGCATTGTGAGGCTAAGATCTGAGAGAGCCATGGCAATTTGAATGCTATATGGTGGAAGTTTGCGCGCAAATCAGCTTTTGTCATATCTGTCAGGCGCGAGGCAGCGCTGTACCGAATGATTTTGAATGGATTTGATTTTGATTTGGTAGCAGCACAGCTGTTGTGTCCTGTGGTGGAGTGATGGTGTGTTTGAGTCTATTAGAAGACTAGCTATAGGTGTAGCGCTAAGGGCGCCCGTGGCTGCTCTGATGCAGCTGTTTTGGATGACTTCTAATTTTTGGCTCTGACTTTCTGAAATTGTGGAGATAAAAAAATGATGCTGTTGTATTCTATGCTGGGTCGTATGATTGATGTGTACAGTCGCAGAAGTGCTTTCCTGTCTCCGCCCCAGTCTGTGCCTGCAAGGGCAAGTATTATGTAGACGCGCTTCGCTCTGTGATGTCGGTGACATGGGTGTTGAAACTGAGTTTTTCGTCTAAATGCACTCCTAAGTACTTGAAACTTTCACCTGCTCGATGGCTTTGCCATTGATTTTAAGTAACGTTTTCGGTGTGGGACGGAGATGACTGTATGTCATAGTGGCCGATTTTTCTGCGGACAGTGTGAAGCCCCATGTTTTGCACCACTTTGCAATGTGGCCTAGTCCTGCTTCAATTTTTTTTCAGCTTTAAGGAAGCATTGTGATGTTGTCCAAATTGCTATGACGTCCGCGAAAAGTGAGTATTGAAGTGAAGTGTCCCTGTCGTCGGGAAGTATGTCGTTGATCATGATGATGAAGAGGCTCGGGAAAGCACGCTCCCTTGAGCCAGGCCCTGCTCCTAAGTTGTGGTGTTTGATGTGACACTGCCGCATCGGACCCTAATAGTCCTATCTCTGGGGAAGTTGAGTATGAAGTGTGCCATGTGTCCGCGTAGGCCTATCTTATGAAGTTGTGTGTGTCAGCGCTGACTTGTGTACTCGGTCGAATGCGGCAGTGATGTCTAGGTAGGCAGCTATTGTTGTGCGTTTAATGTATAGACTACTTTTGATGTCATGCACTAACCTAATGAGATTGTCTGTAGTTGATTTTTGTTGTTGGAAGCCGCATTGAAATACGTCGAGCAGGTCGTTGTGCCACAGAAATTGCTTCAATTGTGTGTTGACCATGCGATCGACCAGCTTGCTAGCACAGCTAGTAAGTGCGATGGATCTGTAGCCTTTTGGGGTGGAGTGATCTTTGTGCGGCTTTGGTAATGGTATGACTACGCTCTCCCGCCAGGATGCGGGAAACGTGTCGCTTTGGTACAGTTCATTTACGGCCGTTAGTAGATACGATAGGGAGTTTTTGCTAAGACGTTTAAGAAACTGGTAATGGATGTCGTCCGGCCCAACCGACGTGTTTCCACACTTGCTGAGGGCAAGTTGTAATTCGTGCATAGTGAATGACTGATTGTAGATTTCTCCATTGTTAGAGCTAAAATTTGCTTTGGAGGGAAGGGCGTCTAGAACGCTTACTATAGTGGCGTCATGGTTGCTGTTGCCGGATACGCTGGCGTAGTGTATTTTAAAGTGGTGTACGACTTGTTGTGGGTCAGTAATGTGCTGTCCATTCACCGTTAGCTGGGGGAAAGGGCCTGGTGGTGGGCGTTTCAGGTTGAAGCGCTTCATCAGGTCCCAGATTCTGCCGGTGGGTGTGAACCTATTTAATTGCGAGGCAAAAGACTGCCAATAGTTTTGGCGTGCTGTTCGAATTGTGTACCGGCAGTGTTTTTTTTAGATTGCCTGCATGCTGATAGGTGCGCATCTTTTGAATTGTTTGTGGGCACGGCGCCGTGGGGCGATTGCCCTTTGACAGTCCAGAGTCCACCATGGCGTAGATGCCTTTATCCTAGGTTTGGTACTTTTTTTAGACTGAATCTTGTGCTGCTGAGCTGATGGCCCTTAGGATTGTCTCTATCTTACTGGTATCTGAAGTTGCTAGGTTGAGGTCCACATGCTCCTCGAATTTAGCCCAGTCCACTCTTCAAGTTCCAAGATTGTCTGAATGGCTTAGTGTGGTGGATAGCGTCCGTGCTGAGCCTAATTGTGATCTGATAGTGGTCGCTCAGCCCGAGAACGTCTGAAACTGACCAGTCAGATAGTGAGCTAAGTCGTGGGGTGCAGCACGTTAAGTCAATGCAAGTGTCCGATCCTAATAAGGTCGGGTCGTGGTGGGTGGCGGCTCCGGTGTTAAGAAATACTAAGTTGTGATCCGAAATAAACTGGAGAATTTCGTTCCCTCTAGTGCCTGTCTGGTCGCTTTCCCATGAGGGGTGTTTTGCATTAAAGTCTCCCATAATTAGAACTGGTGGAGGGGCCTGGAGCAGCAGGTCGTTCAGCTCCTGTGGTGAGGGGGTTTCAGCTGACGGCGAAATGTATAGTGAGATGACTGGTTTGACAATGTGCAATTTTTAGGCTGACTGCTACGGAATTCAGGGGAGTATTTAATGTTACTAGACGATGGGGTATGCTGTTTGCTATGAGCATGGCTGCGCCCCAATTCCTATGTGGGCCGTTTACGTTGCTTAGGTGCCAAGTGTAATCTGGAATTTTGTTCCAAGTGGAGTCAGAATCTGGAAAGTGAGTTTCTTGGAGTGCAGCGAGTAGTGGTTGTTGTTGTAAAAATTCAGATTTAAATTCTATGAATTTGCCTGGAACGCCTCCGTTGTTCCACTGGAGAAGCAGTCCCATTGCCGAACGTATAGTGGCTGTCTGTGTTCCTAGACTGGGGTAGTGTCGGTGTCAAGTTGGGGAGAAAGGTTGAATCGATGAACGGAGAGAGTGTTGGGAGGTGTTCCAGATAGTGGTGGTAGCCTGGACCTGGTCGCACGGGTCCTGGGGGGTGATTGGGTGGAGTGGCGGCGAGATCGGCGCTGACGCTTACTTTTAAATTTGAACGATGACGGCATAGGTACGCTGGTGTGATGCGATTATGTCATAGGCATGGGACGGTGGCTTGGATGGGCTAACGCTACAAGCAGTTCACATACCTTAACAAGATGCTCCCGGCTGTAGGCCGTGGACCTCGTCACTGTAGTTTTCGGATGGACGAACACGGCCCTCGGAGCGCGGTTCGTACAAATTTGCCACTTCAATCAACACTGGCCTGAGATCGAATTCTCAGGTTGCGCAACGTTGAACTGTGATTCAAATGTTTTTAAAACCACAACTTGATGAAACATAACATTTTCCGCGGTTACAGGTGGGTTCTGTTTAGCAATGTTGTCTTGTACTAGCTTGTCACAACCCACACCTCTCCTCCTTTCTCTTGGCGTCACGAAACGTTTCAGAACACTCCCATCGATGTTTATCTTCATGAAACCGGTTGTCTTTCTGAAAAAGTATAAACTCGCTTGATTGTTTAGAAAAGAAAGTTGAATGTTATCATATGGAAGTGGGCCACGACTCCCATAGGTCCGAAGCCATTCTCGCACTGATGAACGGACTAGGGAAGGTCCTATCGACATTTCTGCATTTCTGCTTCGACTGTCTTCTGCTTCTTTAACATTTGCGCTTCGGCTCGACAACTTCAAGAAGTACGAGACATGGTACTTAAATAGGAAAACCTAACCAAGCCTAATTTAACCTAAACAAATTGAATATAATTCAAGCTAATGCAAACTAGTATATTCCAATCCAACAAATCCTAAACTGGAAAAGTGATATGCAGGTCATGACGTCATCCGTACGTCATATCCGGACCGGCGCTGCCTGTACCGACCGCTTCGAGCTTCCTCTCGCGTTCGTGTTGAATAAGTGTGCACAATATATGTGGCAAAAAAGGGGGACACTAAAGTATTTTCGATATGAAGAAGTGTTGAATCATTTGCATGCAGTATTGATTTCCCCTTAATCACGCCTGATAAACGCCAGGTCAAGGATGTTGCGTGAGACGAAATGCTCAATCCAGGAGGTGCTGAGTTTACATAAAAAATAACGTTAGGGATTATGCGATATTACTCAACGTTTCGGCCAGGGGCCATCGTCAGGAGAGATATGAAAAATAGCAGGGTTAACAATTGAAAAACGCGGGAAAAAGCGTGCAAAAATACACGTGAATCACAGAAAAGCATCCTCATTGGTGCAGACACTTCAAGAAACTCCAAACTAGAAATCAACTAGGTCAAGATAGAATCCTCTGAGGAAGCCCGAGCCGATGGTCCATATACATATCGACACATACATGCACGCACATATATAGGCATATATCCAATATAACGCGTAATACATAAAGTATAATTTATGTTTATGTAATTTTATGTGATATACCAAGACGTTTGCGTGTTTAGTTGCGGCCGTAGTTTACGTATGTGTAGAGATTCGAGGACCTTCACATCAGCGTTGTCCCTGGCTGTTGCTAGAATTTCTACTTTGAAGTTTGTGTTAGTGTCGCTGTGTTCCATGTTAGAATGTTTGTCGATCATGTGTTCGCCTAAAGGTGTGTATTCTCTCCGAAGTCTGGCATCTCCGAAGTGTTCATTGTACCTATCCCTGATGCTACGCTTGGTTTCTCCGATATAAAATATTCCAAGACAGCGGTTGCACGTTATTTTATCAACTACGTTTTTCCGCGTGCATCTACCTTTGAGCCCGTTGCTACAGGTGTGGCACGTTCGTCTACCAGCAGGGCATGGCGACAATTCCAAGGCTGAGCGGACCAGGTAAGATTTCAGCGTAGGTCCGCTAGTCCAGGCTACCCTAACATGGTTTAGATGAGACGAAAGGATGGCTGCATTTACCTGTCGACGTAGTTGGTCATCGACAAAAGGAAGTCTCATGTAGACATAGTTGGGATTGCTACCCGCTCGATGCCGACGTTGCCCACTTATCCTCCTGTTGTGAGGGTGAACAGCACGAACGGCGGAGTGTACCCGATGTGCTGGGTATCCGTTTTCCAGGAAAAGAGTTGTCATCTTCGCAAGGCTCCGCTCGCACGAAATAGTATCGGAGACTCGTGCTGCTCTCCTCATTTGGGATGTTAAAACGGCCTTTTAGTGGTCATCGGGTGGGTCGAACCATAGTGCATAGTGTTACTTTTGATGTAAACTCAGCACCTCCTGGTATATTGATGGTCGTACATTTCGTCTCACGCAATGTCTAAAACCCAGGAGCACTTAAGAGCCATTCTCCGTTGTATTAAACAAAGGTCAAGTATGGATACATTATGGCACAGGGAGCAAGTAGTTGGTGATTATTGGGGTTTTAGGGTGCATCAACCCATGTGGATTATATTGCACCCATAACAAAATTACTTAGACATGCGTCAGATTGTCGCGTTCGAATAAAAGATGTCTGGTGTAGCAAGATATCACCTATACAGATGCATATGTCACTTGAAATCGTATACATGCGAGGAAGCCCAAAACCACTCTGTTATATATAAATCGGGAATCGTTTCCCAACAAGACAACTAATCTCCGAGTATTCGCATCATATCCGAAGTAGGGAACAAGTAGTACGGCATGGATGACGCAATGTAAGAATTTTCATTTTCATCAACGGAAAGATATGCACGAGCGCCGAAAACGAGTGGTCGCATCTTCTGAATCACGTTCAAAAACGTCGTACTCCGAAAAAAAAGTATGAAAATTTCCACAACACCTTCGTCTGGATAAAGTCACCAGGACTATCGCTGTCGCGGCTGCTGACAGTCGCCGAATGTCCGGATACATTCGGTACAAGGCCTTGGACACTCGGTAGAGGCCTCCCATTAGGCGCGTGGCAGTGTACTCTCTCCACGTGTGACCCGACAGATGGGGCCCACGGCCCATCTAGCCTCCCTCCCACTCACCAATGGAATAAACCGTCTCCCTTGACGCCTCTTCCCTCAAGCGCACCATCAGCACACATACTTGGCTTCTCTTACCCAGTCCTCCTCAGCCTCCTCCTCAGACAGTACTCCTCTCACTCGGCCCCTCGGACTGTCGGCTCCCCCTCCCCTCCTCCAGCTATACCTGCGCTGGCAGTCGCAGCATCCTAGTCCGCACTATCGTCCCAAAAACACCTCCAACGCAGCCCCTTCTCATATGACATGAGCCCTCCCGCCCTCACGCGCCATCCCACCTCGTCGCACACCCTCCTCAGCCTCCG
This sequence comes from Imbricaverruca yamaguchii, assembly GCA_034440575.1. Lineage (NCBI taxonomy): Eukaryota > Metazoa > Arthropoda > Thecostraca > Neoverrucidae > Imbricaverruca > Imbricaverruca yamaguchii. The sequence continues at coordinate 19,393 of JAOTOL010000859.1, read as the reverse complement.
AATCCACACCCTCAACAGGGTCACCTGGCACGAACAACACTTCTCCCCCGCCTGCCCCAGGCATCCTCTCCTGGGCCAACTTCACCCATACGTCTTAGACCCAGAAGTCCCATTCGCCTCTACCCCTACCCGCGCTCCACCCAAGCTGAAAATGGCGACCAGGCATACCATCACGCAAATCACACACTCCAGAAGACACGGGAAAACAATGCTCACAATCACACACTAGAACATCAGAAACTTTCTTACCAAAGTTGGTCTGGTAAGTGAGCTTCCGGCATGAACTAAAACTTTACGTCTGTCACACAAAGCCCGACGTCTTACCACTAAGAAACTCAGCCTACACGTATACATCGCCACAACTATAACACCCCCATACATACACAGATGTAGCGAATCTAGCTTCCGATGCTCATCAGCAAGGAAGCACGCCGTATAACTGTAGATATTGTTCTGAGTTGTCGGGTCCTGTCATGGACCCGACAGGTCATGAACCTGTCATGCAGGTTCCCCCTCGGCTCCGAGCGGGAACCTGCACCCTTTGGCCGGGCCGACGTTGGCAGTTGGCCGGCTCGGCAGGATGTACACCGTCACTCGCCACCCGGCACGTTATGGCTGAGGCGCGGCGGCTGACCGGTACGTGTTGTGCCGCCACACGAAGCATGGGATTGTATGTGTGCACCTCGGCTATATAGTATGCAGCCGCTGCACATGGAGAGCGGAGGCTGGTCGACACGCGTCGACACCGAGCCCGCCCCCCAACCATGAAATACTAGTTAGTATGTAACTGACGCACAGAGGCACAGCCAGTAGGATCGGTGCTCCCCCTTAGCACCAAAAAATATACTAAATCAAACCAGAACTTTATAGATTTTCCACATGTATGACCCTACACTTTTTTCCGTCCTATTCGCGCACCGGAAACATGCTCTACTGTTTCCCTTTTTGTCGTTTGGCCCCACATAAGAAGATCCTGGCTGCGCCACTGGCGATGCATGCTGGACATGGCCCGAGCAGAGCGCGACCGCCGCTGACCAGGCAGGAGCGGCCCGACAGCGGAGATGAGGAGACATCCGGTTGGGAGGTGGACGGCCCTGGCGACCAGAGGAACATTGGGGGCACGAACTGTTTACAGACACGCGACGGTGTTTGCCCACCGTTGTCTGTTGGAACTTTCGAAACATACCCGAGGCAGGCACCCATCCCCATATCGCAGGTGACTTGCAATACACGTACAAACAACATTACACGCAGACACATTCCAAATAACTTATAACACACTGGTATTCAATGCGCGGATTTACCGATCCCTGCGCGGACTAGGATTAAGCCTTCAACAAAACAATTATGTCTTCCTGTTCTAAGAATTGTTGAGCAAGATGTAACCTATTGGTGGCACATTTCACTTGGTTCTGATTGCTTAGATTATTTCACGCAAAGAATGCAAACTTTAGACTGGCAAGGAGTAGGCATTTTCTTTTTGATTCCCGTGGTATGCCCGAACTATAGAATAATCGATCATACAAAATATCGTGGTCGTGAACAAAATAAGTAAAGGGTGTACGCAGATTTAGTAACGCTATTATTTATCAACGGATCGATTACCACCACAATGCTACGAGATAACCAAAAACAATGCAGGAACGAGTTATTGACATCAGCCGACTACTCAATCCGCAAAGTCACCGCACGAACCCTCTCCCTGGTTTGGAGCATAGCTGTCGTGAGTACTATCAGCGCTACAAACAAGCTCCAGTTCCCAGAACAGAGGCGGATACTCCATCAGCCCGGAGCTTTGGTCTGTCCTGCTCAAACACCACGGTATGTGCCAACATTGGCCACCATCTTTTCTGCTCTTCTGCCTTTTATGCCCAGCAAATCCCTGAGAAGGTATTCTCAAAATGGCCGGTGGCACCAGCTGGCGTCGACGAAGCGTGAAGAATACACAACACGGAGCGAAGAGTCCCCACTCGTCCGTCTGCTGCAATCGAATCAAGCGGAGCAACGCCGCCCAATCGTGTTACTGCGCTGCCCGCATTGCGATCGCTATCGAGAGCCGACCCTGTCTTGTCCAGAGTTTCACTGCAATGATACCATCGCGAAAGTGGGGGTATATTGTATATACATACAATTTATCAGCGATAGGCTACTTTATTCACCTGACTTAAATCATTATTGGAACATAGAGGCCTTGCCAGTGCTATTCAGATCTATATTCAGATTGCTCCACTTTATGTGTGTCGATGTTGAAACGATACGTGCAAACGAGTGATATTTCCGCGTGACATAACTCAACAGATAACTTCTCATCAATGACACGTGACAGCAGGTGCGTTCCACGACAGATCGACCAATGCACTAACCACATCATTTTTTATTGAGACCAAAATTTGCTCGCGAGATAGTCTGGCTCTAAATACGGTTGTGCAAATTTTAGCCCGAATCGGCCAACGGTTTTTGAGTTATGGCCTCCGGAATTATTTTTATATCAAATAAAATAGGTTGGTTTGATGATGGATATATCATCAGTAAGAAGGGGAAAAAGTGGGAAATTATGTATATATATATGTATATATATATATATATATATATATATATATATATATATATATATATATATATATATATATATATATATATATATATATATATATACTTCAGGAGAAAAAAGATAAACTCGAACATTCCCGAAATATAATACCTATCCGTATAACCTACATTTGACCTCATGACTTCATGCTTTGTGACCTGTGACCCCTATCCCATCTAAATTGGAAAAGTAGGCGTGATTTCGTTGACAAAAAGAAAGAAAAAGGAAATGCGTTCTTCTTTTAAATATCGAATATGGTCGTCCGCTCTTCGTGAATTTTTGCGACTTTGCGATTTCCGGAAGGATTTCGTCCGTTGCTATCTTCCGTTAGAAACCTGCATAGGGTAGAACAATGACATGCAGATATATAATTTTTTTACAAGGAAAAAAACATGTATGCCTCTTTAATATAGCCCTTATAGGTTCTCTTTAAAAAAAAATCACAAATTTCAAGGTCACTAGTTGCCGATAGGTCACCCATGGGATTATTTGCGCGTGGAGACGAAATTGTTTTGCGGAACAAATTATGTGTTGAATAACATCCAACATGGAAATAACGCAACCCAACCCTTCTGAATCAGGTTCTTTACCAGCATATTGCATATGGCGCGGTGGGCGGGCACCTATAACACACATGAGGATCACTTTGTGTCAAGGATCAAGTGTTAGGCAGGTTCATAATTTTGTGCTGAAGAAAAAGCCTTGAGTCTCTGTGGACTGCTAATGTCTATGTATTAAAGTAAAATAAAAGCCCAGGTGTTTGCCTCGCGTACGTCTTCCCTCCCACCCTATCCGTACTTCGTAGATACTCCCCACGTTCGAACTCCCCATTCGTACATAGCCCAATACTCTCCAGCCTGGTGGCGGTTCAGAGGAAGATAAAGGCGCAAGCGCTTAAAGAGAAGAGAGAGAAAAAAGAGAGAGAGAAAGAGAGAGTCTGTCGATTGTCTGTGTCGTCACAACTCTGTATTCCCAGAGTTGTGGCTTTGCGTGTGAAACTTCTAATTACAATTTTTCGAATTTTTGTTTTTAATAAATATCTCAGATTTCTTTTTCTTCTCAGAATTGGCGTCAGAAATTCAAAGAATGAAAAGGCTACACCGAAGAGAAACTTGATGCAAACAAAATTCCGAACTCTGGCAGGCTTAGAGAAACAAAACATGCCAACATCGACAAATATGTAATTCATTTTGCGGAAATGTCTGAACTAGAAATTGACTTTCAATCGAAGAGAATACGTTCCGTTGGCTGCTGGCTATCTATGCCTGTCGAGAAGTCACTGAAATATGTCATATTCAAAGCTCCACAAATGACTCAATGCACATACAATTTAACAATTTTACTCGTTAAAAATGTATACATGTATAGCAAGTTTCGGGACCAAAGCGGTGAGCCAGGACGAGTTGTTCCAGATGCCATCTTAAAATCGTCATATTTTATATTTACTATCGTACCCCGCGCCGTCTCTTCGGTCAGATTCTCACACCCCGTCTCGGGGGGGGGGGGGGGAGCGGCGGATAACAACCCTCCTCTAAAATCCAAACTAAGCGTTGCACGAAGACGAAAGAGGTGTCATCGGAAAGCACTCGACGAATAGGGTCCGGATCCACCCCCAAAACAATTTACCCCCAAAAGTGGCGTTACCATGGGGATAGATTTTCACGACTTAAACAAATGAATCCGAGTTGTTGCTGGGGTGGCTTTAGGAACCAGGGTTATATTGCTAAGCAGAGCTTGTTGCGTGAACCCTGGCCCCACCACCCGATCCATGAATTCAAGTTCGACGGCAGAATTTTGATCGAAAGTTTAACGTGCCGTCAATGCACCAACACGGCCGCCCGGTAGCTCGTCCCCCGCCTTATAGGGCCAGCTGCCAACTGACACCCCCGGCCGGGGGCTAAATGCGAGCGCGCGAAGCATCTCAAACCCTGTGTTGCCAGGACGGGGGAGACCAGTGCAGGCCAGCGCTCTAACCAACTGAGCTACCGGTGCGGCAAATGGACGTGGGCGCCGGACCTGCCCGCCGAGCAATGGACGTGGGCGCCGGACCTGCCCGCCGAGCAATGGACGTGGGCGCCGGACCTGCCCGCCGAGCAATGGACGTGGGCGCTAGACCTGTCCACCGAGGACATACCGATATGATAAAAAATGCTTTCTTTAGCCAGAATCGTCTATTTGAACTGGAATTGGCAAATATGCAAAATTAATATGTAGTCAAAAACGACAAAAAGAAGAAAAATTCCACTCGTACGTCTTGTTGCATCCCTAAAGATAAGCAAACGATGAAAGTTTCATTAAAATATCTGTATCCGTTAACGCGTGACGACTGGTTTAACTTTTATGAAGATGACCTCACTTAACATAACCCACTGTGTCCCACGAGTCGTTCCTCGACACCCATCCAAGCAAATGGACCGGTGTTGAGGCCTTGGCTCGGATCACTGGGTGTTTCCCACCACCAGAACCCCAATAACGTGGACTGCTTGGTAACCTTCTACCACCAGACCACTGGCGTGGACTGCTTGGTGGCGCCCCCTCATCGGTACACCACTAACGTAACGACCTCGCTGCAGAGGTAAATAAGTTTAAACTCTTCGCGGTCTCCGCAGCTGAACGATCACAAACGCATTGTCGAGATTCGTGGATTTGTCAAGTATTCGTAAAGAAGAGCAAAATCGCATCGTGGGCACATGCACAACCGGAGACACCGCTTAATAAGCGCCAACACGAACCACTCAGATCGCAACACGGCCGATACACCACCTGACACGAACCACTCAGATCGCCACATGGCCGGTACGCCACCTGACACGAACCACTCAGATCGTAACACGGCCGATACGCCACATGACACGAACCACTCAGATCGTAACACGACCGCCAGTCTCGGAACTGTTCAGCAGCCGCCACAGCCAGTATCGGCTAATCGGCACAAAGCCAGCTACTTTGAGACGAAACGGTGCCATCACAACGCGCGCCGGGGAATTAGAAAGTGGACGACGTTGGCGCCGCACGAAGCACGCGTCACTGTGGACCTACACCGACATGGCGAGGTATTGCGCAACGCGGGCACATCGGAATACTGCTAAATCCAGCTGAAACGCGCCGCCTCATCCGTGCGTGTGCTACACAAAACACGACTACAACAGCCATGCACATGTCAGTGACTACGGCAAACGAGCCTTTTCAAACAGAACACCAACCAGTTAAAGTCCATACAAAGCATGAACAATGTCGTCAGCCAATCATAGGAGTTCCCTATCCCCTACACGTGTGGTGTCAGCCAATCCGGCGCCAAGCGTCACCATTGGTTACAGCTATGCTCTGCCTCACCACACCTAGCAGTACCCGACAGCGCACAGAGGCGTTGGTAGCAGTACCTTACCGGGCACACACACATTGGTTACAGCACATACGCACTGGTACAGCGCATGCGTTCAGGCGCTCAGGCATACGTCACAGCGCACACACGCATTGGTTACAGATGCTCCAGTCATTGGTTAGCATACGCATGATTAGGAAGTTTGAACGAACAGTAAGCACAAGTCGCTCTCATGCACATGCACACGACCAAAGTAACGTACATGGTACCTACAATCACATTTGCTATACACCTGGCGTTTGATTTCAGTTCTTCTGATGTGAAAGTGAGACTAGCGTGTCTACATAAGAACCAACAACAGTCTTCCCATCAATATTTGCTAAGTAATAATATGCCCAAATAATGACATTAGTAATGTGACATTATGCAAAATCGTAACACAATTCTCATAAATCATTAAAATTACTAGTCACAACAAAAATTGCACCTCTAACATCAACTTCCTCCCCCTCCCCCAAGCCAAACTCCACCTTGCGCATCTGTAGATGACCGAGGCTACAAACCCATTGGAGAAAATTAAAAAAGAAAAGAAAACAGCCGTGTCGCACAAACAGCACAGACGCAGAACCGATAAACAAGCGTCCATTTCAGAATAGAATCGTGTCCACAACTTGGCGAGTCCCTCGGCAGATCCAAGACGCGGGGGCCCGTGTCCACAGGCAGACCCAAGACGCGGGGCCCGTGTCCACAGGCAGACCCAAGACGCGGGGCCCGTGTCCACAGGCAGACCCAAGACGCGGGGCCCGTGTCCACAGGCAGACCCAAGACGCGGGGCCCGTGTCCACAGGCAGACCCAAGACGCGGGGGCCCGTGTCCACAGGCAGACCCAAGACGCGGGGCCCGTGTCCACAGGCAGACCCAAGACGCGGGGCCCGTGTCCACAGGCAGACCCGAGACGCGGGGGCCCGTGTCCACAGGCAGATCCAAGACGCGGGGCCCGTGTCCACAGGCAGACCCAAGACGCGGGGCCCGTGTCCACAGGCAGACCCAAGACGCGGGGCCCGTGTCCACAGGCAGACCCAAGACGCGGGGGGCTGCATACCCGGCAGACCGCAGGAGCTCCAAGCAGTCGTTATCTGGGACGGCACTCATCCAGCCTGAATTACGAAGATGTCAGGGCTCACACCGACGACGGTAAAACAGCCACAGGATTGACGGAGACTAGACCCTTAAATTAGTCACGAGGCGAGCTAGCCAAGCCGGTGCGCTACGTCAGTGCTGACCGGTGGGTCACTACGCCAGCCGGTGCGCTACGTCAGTGCTGACCGGTGGGTCACTACGCCAGCCGGTGCGCTACGTCAGTGCTGACCGGTGGGTCACTACGCCAGCCGGTGCGCTACGTCAGTGCTGACCGGTGGGTCACTACACCAGCCGGTGCGCTACGTCAGTGCTGACCGGTGGGTCACTACGCCAGCCGGTGCGCTACGTCAGTGCTGACCGGTGGGTCACTACGCCAGCCGGTGCGCTACGTCAGTGCTGACCGGTGGGTCACTACGCCAGCCAGTGCGCCACGCTACCCTGGCGTAGCACCGGTGCGCTACGTCAGGGCCGGTGGCGCACTACATTAGCTGGCCAACTACGACTAAGTCAGCAGTTGAAACATGAACACACTGCTGAAACTGCTGGAACACCTCCGCCAGCCTGCGAAATCCAGCTGTGCCAGATGGCCAACTATGAGCACAATAGCTGATCTGCCGGTCAACCCGCTGAGAGCCAAAATCTCACCAGGTGGCACGCTACAGCGCCCCGTCAGATGGCAGACCACGCCTACGCCAGCTGGTGAGGTTTTCCTCCGTTCGCCGAAAGACCACGACTCCGCCAGCTAGTAGCCTAGTGACACGGCTCACACAGTATGCGTGCAGAGAGGCTCACACTAGAGGTGGCAAATACATAACATCTCGGGACAGAAGCGAAATTCAGGTTAGACTTGAGCCCGGTAGACATGCAACGAAGCCCGGTAGACGTGTAATGAAGCACGGTGAATGCAGTGATGCCCGAAAGGTGCACAATAAAGCTCAGTCATAAAACCGGCGCAATTTTAATGCATGTAAGTTAGCACCAATGTATTTTATGTTACTTATATCACGGCCAGGGTACCAATCAAAGCAATCTACATCAATGTGGGGTCTAAATCACTCAGCAACACCATGGATAAACTAGTTTTTAACAATTGTCTGGCTAAATACACGTATACGTTTTATGGAAATAGATTCAAACCTATTGAATGCCTATGACAGGAGCCTATATTGTTGCATAAGTCAACTCAATATCTGACAGATACTTGATTGCATGGCCAATTGACGTCAAATTTGACCCCCGACAAGGGATGTCCGGAGAATATTCTGGCTCATTCCAACCCGTATCATGTTTAGCTTTAGTTCAGCAAGCTGGGCTATTTCGCAGTCATTTACGTCATGCCGCACTGGCAACAATAGCGCAATAGGCACGCCCACGGCAATAACACAGGTATTTCTGCAACCCTTCAACCTAATTACTCCTTCCATTCTTAGCACCTTAGCTCCATACCTTAAGCCAGCTTGACACATCTTGCAGCCAGCTTGACACATCTTAACAAAAGGAATGCACGCACAGCTAAGTACTTACACAGTACTCATGCAGCTTCATATATTTTTCCACTGCAAATCCTGATTAATACGTATCCCCATTGTTTAATTGATGATAAGAAATGGTGAGAGATGGAGCCCATGAACTGAGGAGGGACGTGACATGACTTGTTAATAATCAATATTTCATAAATGTCTAATATAGCCAGGAATTCTGGGAATATTTTTTAACTTCTAGTTCCCTATTACTTTTTTGCATACAAAGAATCAAAAACAAAATCTGGACAAACTGGGTCAAATCTCATCAAGGGGCAAGTCCACACTGAACGGCGGACAGGTGGTTACCATTTCCACCATAGTGCATCTTTTTCTAAATAATAATAAGGTCACCAAGACCATCATGATTTAAGGGTTACGAGAGCAACAGGGGCCATCTAGGTTAAGCCTACGCCTCGGCTAAGAAAACGGAGTCTGCCCAATATTTACAACACCGAGGACAAAACAGCAAATGATGAAATGCTACTGAATATTTATATGATACACAATTAACTTACTGATAGTTTAAAAATGAAGTCATTATAATTTAGTTGAAAAGTTTTTGATGTAGTACTTTCAAAGTTTATGATATATGTTGTCACAAAACTTATCTTTGGTTGTGTTTTGGTTCAAAGGTCTATCAGGATTCCATCCAACTTCAGGCAGCGGAGCGCTGACAGCGACTACTCTGTTGGGGAAGCTATGCCGTGGTAAATATCAATCATCAGGCCAAGTGGAATGCAACATAACTGGAGATAACCTGTTAATGGTATGGATGATGTGCTATTGACCTTCCATCTCTCTTAATTTTGTTTATTCCAAAACTGCGGGGATACCGCAAACTAGTAGTTGGAAGCACATCTCCCGTCGGTTAGATATATGATGCTATCGGTGCTGCTCTTCTTTGGTTCAATGCATTGCAAGGTCAGGACACAACATTTCAATGCTGAGGATATTTCACATGATTAAATTTGACGAGTGTCTGACAAAAAGAAGAAGATAAGCTGGTGCTAGATCAACTTCTGAACATAATTTGGACAATAATTGCAACAGCCTAAAATCTGATTCTAACATCTACCTTTCATATAAACCATGGAATGTTAAGTATAATTGCAATTCACAATTGACATGACTACAATTAGCTTATTTTACAATATACTAATATTTTATTCTGTTCTGATATGCCAATGAGCATTAAAAAAAAACGATCAAAAGCCCAGTACAAACTCTAAAGACCAGTAAAAAAAGCCAGCCGGCCTTGAAACGTCTTTCAGACTCAACATTTGCCACCTCTTATTCGCACCGTCGGGACTATTCAGAGCACACAGGATACTTTTGATTCACCGCTGACACCAGCTGCCACTATTCCATACTCTTGCGACCGCGCCAACATAGAAGCCTAGCCTTGACACAGGTCAGTCGTTCTCGTCACCCGCACAAACATAGTACATCACACACACACACACCGAGTAGCGCCTAGCGGCCGCGCCTCATAATCATACTTCCGATAGGTCCGCTAGATGTCACTACTGCGTGCCCAGGGATTCCATTGCTCTCACGAGAGCGTCGTTCTCCTGACGCAGGTGTTGCTTCTCAGCGCGGTAGCGCAGCAGAGCCGCCTCGAGCACGGCTATCCGCTGGTCGCGCTCGCGCAGAGCACACATCAGGCGCCGGTTCTCCTCCTCCAGCTGCAGCACCCAAGACAGTCACGTCAGTCGGTGCGGCCAGCGACACCCGACAGCCACGTCAGTCGGCGCGGCCAGCGACACCCGACAGTCACGTCAGTCGGCGCGGCCAGCGACACCCGACAGTCACGTCAGTCGGCGCGGCCAGCGACACCCGACAGTCACGTCAGTCGGCGCAGCCAGCGACACCCGACAGTCACGTCAGTCGGCGCGGCCAGCGACACCCGACAGTCACGTCAGTCGGCGCAGACCGCGACACCCGACAGTCACGTCAGTCGGTGCGGCCAGCGACACCCGACAGTCACGTCAGTCGGCGCGGCCAGCAACACCCGACAGTCACGTCAGTCGGCGCAGCCAGCGACACCCGACAGTCACGTCAGTCGGCGCGGCCAGCGACACCCGACAGTCACGTCAGTCGGCGCAGCCAGCGACACCCGACAGTCACGTCAGTCGGCGCGGCCAGCGACACCCGACAGTCACGTCAGTCGGCGCGGCCAGCGACACCCGACAGCCACGTCAGTCGGCGCGGCCAGCGACACCCGACAGTCACGTCAGTCGGCGCAGCCAGCGACACCCGACAGTCACATCAGTCGGCGCGGCCAGCGACACCCGACAGTCACGTCAGTCGGCGCAGCCAGCGACACCCGACAGTCACGTCAGTCGGCGCGGACCGCGGGACCCGACAGTCACGTCAGTCGGCGCAGCCACCGACACCCGACAGTCACGTCAGTCGGCGCGGCCAGCGACACCCGACAGTCACGTCAGTCGGCGCGGCCAGCGACACCCGACAGTCACGTCAGTCGGCGCGGACCGCGGGACCCGACAGTCACGTCAGTCGGCGCGGCCAGCGACACCCGACAGTCACGTCAGTCGGCGCAGCCAGCGACACCACAGTCACGTCAGTCGGCGCGGCCAGCGACACCCGACAGTCACGTCAGTCGGCGCGGCCAGCGACACCCGACAGTCACGTCAGTCGGCGCAGCCAGCGACACCCGACAGTCACGTCAGTCGGTGCGGCCAGCGACACCCGACAGGCCCGAACACTGTCAGTAAGTTGAGAGGTGACAGGTGTGGTTGGTAGGCAGTGGCTACAGCCGAGATATGATGTGTGGTTAGTAGGCGGTGGCAGGCGCGCATCCAGGATTTTTCCATGGGGGGGGCAGACCGAAAAGGGGGCCGGACCGAAAAGGGCACCTGACCGGCTCCAAAAGGGCACTTTGCGGTCCGGGGCACACTGGAAGGTTTGTTGAGCTGGGGGGGGAGTGGGCGTGAAAAAAAATGTTTGGCCAAAAGGGCAGTTTTGGCGCAGGCGGGGCACATAAAGCAGGCCATTTTTTGTGCTAAATTTGGGACATTCCGGCGAAGAGGGCACTTTGTTGACCGGTGGGAGGGGGGTGAGCGTGAAAAAATCGCCAAAAGGACAGTTTGGGCCCAAAGGGCACCTTTGACACAGGAGGGGCACATCAGACAGGTGATTTTTGGGCTGAATTTGGGACATTCCGGCCAAGTTGGTTGGTTGGTTATTTGGGCCTAGGGGCGCATCGACTGCTTCGGTCATACAGCGCCCACATTCCGGCCAAGAGGGCACTTTTCGGTCAAAAGGGCACTTTTGGCCAAAAGGGCACTTTGGACTCATGGGGGGGGGGGGCCTCCGGTGCGCCTATGGGCGGTGGTTACAGATGAGAGGTGACGAAGGTGGTTAACAGGCGGCGGCTGCACCTGCCACGTGACGAAGGTGGTTAACAGGCGGCAGTTCCAGTTGAGAGGTGACAGGTGTTGTTGACATACGGTGGGTGCGTTGGGATGTAATGGATGCAGCGAGGAGCAGACATGGAGCGCGAATGATCGACCCTGGTCGAAACGCTCTAAAGTCCAAATAACTAACTAACGAGGAGAAGACATGGTCACGGATCGCACAGATATATTACAAGGCCCTGGTGATCACGTTAACTATGTAGCAGAACCATATAATCATGTCCGTATTTTCAGCCGAGAGTGAACAAGAAACTGCCGTGTGTGCAGCTTTAGATAAAAAAACATCCTACGTAATCGAAAACTTGAGTCCTTCCAAAAACCAACTATTCTACAAGATTATGGATTAAAAATTGCAATCAACTTCATCACAATTTGACTCTTATCACGGGTGAAGAAAGTCATAGCGCAAGGGTGGCGCAGGCCACACTAACGTTACCAAGATTTAACATAGAGCATGCGGGCATCGGCCGGGAAAACAGCACAAAAAGCATTTTGTCACCCTATCTCAGACCGCGATACCGTACTCATGAACGTGGTGGTGTTTCAACCAATTGACGGATGTTAACTTTTGTTTCTTTTAAAAAATCATTAAAAAAAAACTTATGCTGCTAAAGTAACAAGACACCGATATAAAACATATGCACGATGAACAGAGTGGTTCACAGATGCTACTCACTGCAAGAAACGATAGTACGGATTGTTGGGGTTTAGGGGCGCATCACTACATACGTTATACAGCGTGGTACATTTCTTTTCATCCATCTGGCATGCACCAGCACGGAAAGGTTGGCTTTAGGATCTCAACATACGATATTCATGATTTATTTCCATGCATCTGCCAAGACCAAAGAACAGAAATATTGACTTTAGGATCCGGTGTGTGCGTAAGACCAGCTGGTTGAAAGGTGTTCCAAATCACCGATATTGGCTTTGCGTTCTAGTTGTCTTTCAAGTTGGCAAAAGTCGACCACAACCATTCGTGTATGGACATTACTTTCTAAGTAATCCAAAACACCAATAATAGATTGGTGAAAATACAAGGGAAACAAGGGCGTTCGCCCTCCTCGCACACCGAGCAGAATATATACTATTTCAGAACGTTCTCCTCTTTTATTTTGCTATACCCAGTGATTGAACAAATGGCCGAACCTGCCGTTTTCGGGAGCGTCGGCACAATACTAAATCTGGCTTGAGCGCCCTATTGCGCCGTCGACAGACAGCTGTATTCAGCATTTGACAGCATCTAGCTGTAATCCATTTAGTAACGTCCACGTCCAGTCACATTGCCAATGTCTGCCGCTCGGACAGCACGTGACAGCGCGTGATTAGCTGTTCTGCGCGCATCTACGCAGGTGCACGGCGGCCGGGGACGCCTACCTCCCGTGCACTGTGCCGTCAGCGCAGACTGTCGCCCGCCCGGAGCCATACCAGGGCATGCGTGTCAGGTCTTCTGCCGGGCCTCGGCATCAGCCCACGGCTCGAAGACGCGCAAAGCATATGCACGCTATTCGCTACTCGTGGCTCATGGAAGCTCCTTCCACGCCGCGTTCCCGATTTTTCCTTTCCGTTCCACTTCGACATCGCGGACAAATAGCGTGAATTCAGACTGCATCTCTGTGTTCCCCAGCCGCCGGCACCTGTTCTGGCGGTTGCCCGACCAATACTAAAATAATGGGTTTTTGTCAGGTGTGATATGCCGAAACGAGTATAGTAGGATGGCCAAATTCGCCATAAAAGCGATGTCGCTGAACACAGTCTTCCAACACAATTTTGATCCAACAGCGCATCCAACACCACAAACTCTCAAAGAAGCACTATGTCGATACATTTTTCCGAAGGGATGTCGATTCATTGTTCAGAAAGTGGTACATTCCACACACTTTCACGAATAATTTGTCACTGTGCTGTCGCTGATTGGCCCGGTGCCGTTGACCTATATGAGCCGAGGACGTCTGAATGCAGCGCGGTACGTGCAGTCGGCGGTAGGTACGGTCGGGGGGCAGAGTTGGGTGCAGTCGGCGGTGGGTACGGTCGGGAGGCAGAGTTGGGTGCAGCTCGGCGGTGGGTACGGTCGGGAGGCAGAGTTGGGTGCAGCTCGGCGGTGGGTACGGTCGGGAGGCAGAGCTGGGTGCAGTCGGCGGTGGGTACGGTTGGGGGAGGGCAGAGTTGGGTGCAGTCGGCGGTGGGTGCGGTCGGGGGGCAGAGTTGGGTGCAGTCGGCGGTGGGTACGGTCGGGGGAGCAGAGTTGGGTGCAGTCGGCGGTGGGTGCAGATACAACGTCGTGGTCTGTTGAAGGACGGCCATATGCATTTTGATTAGTATATTTACTTTCTTCTAAATTAACTATGCACACCAAACAGCTACACTCAAGCAGTTCAACCCACAAATTCATCCTGCTATTATGCAAGATCAATTACAAGTTAGTGCATGACTACAATCAACTACACTAGAACTATAATCAAATACAAATGGTACATGAAACGGACGAGGATACGTCTGCGGCACGTCAAACGCCACCGCGAGGTCAGATGACCGAGCGACAGGCATCAGGTCAGTGCGGTCACCTGGTGTCCCGGGGCGGCAGGCTGGCCGTTGTGACGCTGCTTCTGCAGGCTGGACACCGCCGACACTGCGCCGTCGCCGGCGTGGTCCGCCTCCTGGTTGTCCTCGTCGTCAGCGTCCAGGTCAGACAGACTGCGACACAGGTCAGACGCGTCAGCTGCCGGCTCCCGGAGCCACCCGTCACACCTGTCACACTCCGTCCAGGTCAGGCAGACTGCGACACAGGTCAGACGCGTCAGCTGCCGACTCCGGAGCCACCCGCCACACCTGTCACACTGCGTCCAGGTCAGGCAGACTGCGACACAGGTCAGACGCGTCAACTGCCGGCTCCCGGAGCCACCCGTCACACCTGTCACACCCCGTCCAGGTCAGGCAGACTGTGACACAGGTCAGACGCGTCAACTGCCGGCTCCCGGAGCCACCCGTCACACCTCGTCACACCCCAATAGGGAAAATTTAAAAAAAGGCAGATTTTAGCTGGAAACTCCCGGGACCCCCCGTCACACCTGTCACACTCCGTCCAGGTCAGGCAGACTGCGAGATTCCGGCATACAGGGCAGCTGACCATCGTCACAAAATTTCGGCTTTCCGAGACATCCGTCACACCTGTCGCACTCTATCCCAAGATGTATCCATCGCACTCTAGCCCACGGGTTGTCTGCCACACCATAGCCCAGGGCTATCTGTCACAATCTTCCCCAAGATTTGCATATCACACAGTAGCATAGGATTGACTTAATGCACTCTAACCCAGAATCCTGTCCGTCGCACTCTGGCTGAGGGGCTATCTGTCACACCATGCTCAATAAGTCAGCCATCACAGCTTAGTCCAGGGGTAATCTGTCACATGTTCCCAAAGGTGTCACCTGTCACACTCCAGTCGAGGGATCACCTTCTCAGTTCATGTATTCAGACGTAATCCATAGCAGGCTCCCCATCATGGCATACAATGCATTATGCTTATGTGACACCCAATTTATTATGTTTATCAGAAGTGGTAGTTATTTGGGCTTTAGGGCGCATCGACTGCATTGGTCATGTAGGGCCCATGTTTATCAGAAGAAATATAGGCATAAGCTATCTGCTTAGCCAAATATTTTTGGTGGTACACAAAGCACAAAACGATTGGTACTAGATGACAACTAGAAATCCATGCATCCTAATCATCCTGCAGCTCATGCCACCTGCAGCAAGGTGCACAGTGATGGACCGACTGTTCACCTTTTGTTCCTGACTGACTTCTGGAACGGCCTGGCGGCAGGATCTGCGGCGCCCGCTGCCACAGCCGGATCCATGAACTCGTTCTGCTGAGTGTTGCGCCGCGTCTCAGCACACATGCCCTGACCCGCCTGCTCCTCGTCATCCTCATTCGTGCTGCCGCCCGTCGACTGCAGTGGAAAGCAACAGCTGGTTGGTTGTGGCTTTACGACGCACTCAGCAGCTGAGGCCATACGGTGTCGCTCGCCTCTCACCCGGCAGGAAGAGCGGGAATCGCGGTGAATCAGGCACCTCTGAATCCCCGCACCTCTGGTGTGTCAGAAGCTCAGCTTAACTACTGAGCTACCGACGCCCGAAAACGACAGTAATAAGCTTCAGCTGTTATTGGCAATGCTTTACAGAGAGTCCGCGCTAAGCGCAAGCTTGTTGTACTGCCACTGAACCCACCTCCCGATCGGGAAATACCAGTTGTGTAGCACAATTTTGGCCGATGGATTAACGGCCGTACCCACAAAGTAGGCACGGCCGCCTGGTGTCTGCGTCCCGATCTTGCCTGGCCATCTGAGCCGGAAGCGTTAACAGCGAGCGTGTGAAGCGACTCGAACCTGTTGTGCCAAGCCGAGGAAGCATCTGCAGGCCGGCGCTCTATCCACTGAGCTAACCGGGCGGCTAAAGTAGTTCGTGGGAGCGCCACCACACAGTGCAATGATACGCAGGTGGGCGCTGGTTCCGTCACAGGATCAGCCACGACATCAACGCCACCACACAGTGCAATGATACGCAGGTGGGCACTGGTTCCGTCACAGGATCAGCCACGACATCAACGCCACCACACAGTGCAATGATGCGCAGGTGGGCACTGGTTCCGTCACAGGATCAGCCACGACATCAACGCCACCACACAGTGCAATGATGCGCAGGTGGGCACTGGTTCCGTCACAGGATCAGCCACGACATCAACGCCACCACACAGTGCAATGATACGCAGGTGGGCGCTGGTTCCGTCACAGGATCAGCCACGACATCAACGCCACCACACAGTGCAATGATACGCAGGTGGGCACTGGTTCCGTCACAGGATCAGCCACATCAACGCCACCACACAGTGCAATGATACGCAGGTGGGCACTGGTTCCGTCACAGGATCAGCCACGACATCAACGCCACCACACAGTGCAATGATACGCAGGTGGGCGCTGGTTCCGTCACAGGATCAGCCACGACATCAACGCCACCACACAGTGCAATGATGCGCAGGTGGGCACTGGTTCCGTCACAGGATCAGCCACGACATCAACGCCACCACACAGTGCAATGATACGCAGGTGGGCACTGGTTCCGTCACAGGATCAGCCACGACATCAACGCCACCACACAGTGCAATGATACGCAGGTGGGCACTGGTTCCGTCACAGGATCAGCCACGACATCAACGCCACCACACAGTGCAATGATGCGCAGGTGGGCACTGGTTCCGTCACAGGATCAGCCACGACATCAACGCCACCACACAGTGCAATGATACGCAGGTGGGCACTGGTTCCGTCACAGGATCAGCCACGACATCAACGCCACCACACAGTGCAATGATGCGCAGGTGGGCACTGGTTCCGTCACAGGATCAGCCACGACATCAACGCCACCACACAGTGCAATGATACGCAGGTGGGCACTGGTTCCGTCACAGGATCAGCCACGACATCAACGCCACCACACAGTGCAATGATACGCAGGTGGGCACTGGTTCCGTCACAGGATCAGCCGACATCAACGCCACCACACAGTGCAATGATACGCAGGTGGGCACTGGTTCCGTCACAGGATCAGCCACGACATCAACGCCACCACACAGTGCAATGATGCGCAGGTGGGCGCTGGTTCCGTCACAGGATCAGCCACGACATCAACGCCACCACACAGTGCAATGATACGCAGGTGGGCGCTGGTTCCGTCACAGGATCAGCCACGACATCAACGCCACCACACAGTGCAATGATACGCAGGTGGGCACTGGTTCCGTCACAGGATCAGCCACATCAACGCCACCACACAGTGCAATGATACGCAGGTGGGCACTGGTTCCGGCACAGGATCAGCCACGACATCAACGCCACCACACAGTGCAATGATACGCAGGTGGGCGCTGGTTCCGTCACAGGATCAGCCACGACATCAACGCCACCACACAGTGCAATGATGCGCAGGTGGGCACTGGTTCCGTCACAGGATCAGCCACGACATCAACGCCACCACACAGTGCAATGATGCGCAGGTGGGCACTGGTTCCGTCACAGGATCAGCCACGACATCAACGCCACCACACAGTGCAATGATACGCAGGTGGGCGCTGGTTCCGTCACAGGATCAGCCACGACATCAACGCCACCACACAGTGCAATGATACGCAGGTGGGCGCTGGTTCCGTCACAGGATCAGCCACGACATCAACGCCACCACACAGTGCAATGATACGCAGGTGGGCACTGGTTCCGTCACAGGATCAGCCGCGACATCAACGCCACCACACAGTGCAATGATACGCAGGTGGGCACTGGTTCCGTCACAGGATCAGCCACATCAACGCCACCACACAGTGCAATGATGCGCAGGTGGGCACTGGTTCCGTCACAGGATCAGCCACGACATCAACGCCACCACACAGTGCAATGATACGCAGGTGGGCGCTGGTTCCGTCACAGGATCAGCCACGACATCAACGCCACCACACAGTGCAATGCTACGCAGGTGGGCACTGGTTCCGTCACAGGATCAGCCACGACATCAACGCCACCACACAGTGCAATGATACGCAGGTGGGCACTGGTTCCGTCACAGGATCAGCCACGACATCAACGCCACCACACAGTGCAATGCTACGCAGGTGGGCACTGGTTCCGTCACAGGATCAGCCGCGACATCAAGTTCGGGCGGATGAGCTGAGGCACTTATTCCAGAGACAATGATCACATGCTTAAGAGCCTAGGATCAGGTTTCTGGACACCGGACTTCACTGTTGCTTACAAGCTCTTCAGAAACCACTAGGAAATACACGAGCTGCCTTCAGCCAACGGGGAAAACTATACCAAGGCGTTTGAAGGCGAATTAGCCGGCCTGACCGGTACCAACTGTTGGAAAGGTCAGATGGTCACCTCGCATTAGCTTCGATGGAGGCAGCTCACACTGTCGCAAGTACGGGGCAGTCCACGTGAGCCCAGGACATTGTATAATAATGAAAGGATCTCAATATGATTATGGGTGTACGTGAGAAGAAACTCGCTGTTTCGACTGGCAGCTGGTCAGCAGATGTCAAAACGTATTTCACCAATACAACAGAACGGGATGGTGGGGTAGCATGTTTGCTCAAATATGATTTCCAACATAAACCGGAATTCCTTGTTACAGATGGCGGAATGCTGTATATCGTATCTTAAGAGCATTCACCACGCCCGGTCGAAACATCAAGATCCATTATTATGCACGACACAGACAAAACAATGCCTGTCGAAGTCACAAGCAACAGGTCTGTGGTCAGACACAGCACTGCGACAGGAGACCTGTGGACAGACAGCAAACGCGCTCTTGGCAGCCCGCACAGATTCAA
>JAOTOL010000858.1:0-148670 GCA_034440575.1 Imbricaverruca yamaguchii | reverse complement strand
ACATCATTGCATAAATTTTAGACGGACATAATTTAGTGTAACTGAACACCGGAGAGCTAACTTTTTTCACTTTGGATATAATATAGAAGCAGCTATTGATTTTTCAATATGCTCTCCAACTCTGGCAAACGGTTATGATTGGACAAAAGACACTGATATTCACGACAGCGATCACTACCCGATCAAATTAACACCCACATTTTCTACTACGGCAGATAACACATTCAGTTTTCTCCTCCGCTGGAAAATTTCGAAGGCCGATTGGACGACTTCTCAGGAACTTTCACATATTCAATATAACCCCAGCATTTCTCCCATCGAAAACATGAACCAAGTTACAAAAATGTTTTTCGAAGCAGCTTCCACAGCTATTCCACTAACAAAACCACACAAAAAGAACACCAGTCCCCTGGTGGTCCGTCGAAGTTTCCCGAGCAATAGCCGCAAGAAAAAGAGCATTGAAGAAATATGTACGCCATCTCGACCAACAAAATTTAGTCGACCGTAATTAGGAAACGTGCGAAGACACGCCGTATCATTCGCGAATATTGTCGCCGTTCATGGTCATTATATTAACAGCAACTCACCTCTCAAACAGCTATAAGCAAAATCTAGCAGTTAATCCGCCGATTATCAGGACGTACCACATTTAAATCACTCCCGACCCTCAAAATTTAAAACACCACAATTACAGACCCACAAACAATAGTAAATGCAATGGCGGACACCATGGCTCACAATAGCTCTGACAACAACTACGGACAGGAATTTTTACAAAATACACAACACACATTTCACACCGATTTGGCACAATTCCATTCGGACAACGCTGAAACATGCCATGCAATATCCCTTTTCAAGTCTCAGAACTGGATACTGCAATTTCCTCCGCCGGTAATACTTCTGCAGGTCCCGACAATTTATATTATTTCTTTTTCAGACAATTATCCAACGACACAGAACACTGCATCTTACAAACATTTAATGCATTATGGTCTGGCCATACTTTCCCCGAATCCTGGAAGGAAGCCCTCATCATTCCTATTATAAAATCCGACAAAAACCATAGAAACCCCCAACATTTTCGACCCATCGCTCTCACCAGTTGTCTAGGAACTTTTGGAACGTATGATTCTAAAAAGACTGACCTGATACTTAGAACGAAATAATCTTTCATCTCCAATTCAATGCGGCTTTCGTCATGGCCACAGTGCAATAGATCATCTCATTCGATTAGAAACTGACATCCGCCTTGGTTATTAAAAAAAACATGAACACACCATCGCAGTATTTTTAGACAGTAGCAAAGCGTACGATATGGTATACAAATCGGCATTAATTTCCGAACTTCTTCACTTCGGCGTAAAATAAAAATTAGTTCATTATTTTATAGTATTTTTGTCTGCTTCCCTTCATTTTCATCTCTGGTGCAGGTCAGCGATTTCCGAGTTACATTTCATGAAAAACGAATTACCACAGTGAAGCTGTTTATCACCAGTGTAATTCAACATCATCACTTACGATACTTTAACCGTCATGCCACCTCAGATATCATACTCCCTTTTTGCAGATGACAGCGAAATTTGGTGTGCCGATAAAAATGAACAACATTGCTTATTTAAATTTCAAAACGCACTTAAACTCGTACATCAATGGTCCATCAAATACGGTTTCACATTTTCCCTTCTAAAATCTGCCACCATGAAATTCATCAAATCGCCTTCAAACCCACATCCGGAAACAACCGCTTCACCTCGGAAACACTGACATAGACCCATATACTAATTATATAAACACGTATGATTGCACAGCTTGCTCGTTTAATGCCAATTTTCGCAATAATCCTGCTCCTATCCAAGCAAAGAACATTGATCAAAACCAATGGATGCTGTACCAGCAATCGTGTTTGTACCAATGCGCCTGCATTGTGTTCCTCAGCTTTTGCAATTCGGGGCCCTATTCAACGTGGAAATGTTGGGTACACAGCCTGTGAAGCCGAGCCTAGCTATTGGCTGGCAAGTCATACCAAATGTGCTATAAACGCCACAGTCAGTTGGTATACTGAAGTAACGAATATATAAAATTAAACGGAAAACTTTATTTACTACAAAGATGAGAA
This sequence comes from Imbricaverruca yamaguchii, assembly GCA_034440575.1. Lineage (NCBI taxonomy): Eukaryota > Metazoa > Arthropoda > Thecostraca > Neoverrucidae > Imbricaverruca > Imbricaverruca yamaguchii. The sequence continues at coordinate 146,551 of JAOTOL010000858.1, read as the reverse complement.
AATTGGAGATAATCCAACGTTTCACTAAAATAAAATTGGGGGAGGGGTTAAATCCCAAAATCGATGGGGACAAATTAGGGCCCTCCCAAGACTGGGGGACAAGTCTCGCCAAGAACCGGCTGACGTTGCATTCACCCCGGTGGCACCGTACTGCACATTTGGGCTGCACCAAGACCGGCAGACCCTGATACACCGGCTGCTCGATATACCGGGACAGTGTTCCGCTTATGGCGTGACAGACCTGGAATGAACCAGATCACGGCCTGGGAAACAAGCTGGCACTACCCGGAATATTTGGGATCTCGGGATGCCATCGCGGACACCTACGTCAGAATGCCCATCGGCATGATTATATTCGCAAGCACCGAGGGATCATTACCGAATGATGTCACACGCGGGTCGTTGCAGGCAGTCAGGCTTCCCTGTCGTCCGCAATTTGACACCCGCGGGCTGACTCCCGAACAAAAGCCCCGCAGTCGCTATCAGGCCGCCACAATCGATTTGTGTTGCAAACGTTCGAATTCGCCAGATGTATTGCGACCTGGTGTCACTCTTGTTAATTAATAGTTCTCGCATTTGCCGTCCGTCTCTGGTGTAGCAGGACTGAAAGGGCGTGAAGTGAGCATGGCACGCATTTGCATTTCTTTTTTCTGGGTGTGATGTTATTTCAACATCCGTGGCTGTTTGTGATTTCAGGCTAATGCATCGCCTATTGCTTTCAGACTGACATTACAATCGAAATGTATCGGTTAGTCTCCCATATCACAGTGTTATCTGGTGTCGTGTTGAAACAGGACGACCTGGCCGCAAGTATGACTTAACTAACCATATTTGTTGCATGGAGCATAACGGAGTGTTAAGGACGAAGCAAAAACAGGATACCTCACTTTGTTCGCGCCTCACGCCGCACAGCTGTAGCAACTGTTACTTTTCATCATACTTGATTACTGGAACTTGTGGCATGGTAGCATCACCACCAGATGCAAGTGACACCCAAACTGGCTCGTTTGCCAGTGTCATCTTTTGCTTCCATGCTTGCCTATCCTGTTGCAAACTTGTTCAGATCATCATGTGTTTTGTCTTCGCCAGCTACCTCCACTCCCAGGACGCTGATCTACATAAACTGCTAATCTCCAGCTAACAGTCTCCAATTGGCTACAGTACATGTGCTACCTACACAAAATTTCCCCGTCTTCTCTCCAATTTTAACCCGTGAAAATGAAACGTCCACTAAGCACCATATATATATGAAGTGAGTGTGTGTGTGTGCGTGTTTGTGTATACATATGATGATGGTATAGCATGCGAAGACAATATACGATGATGTGACGTAACTAAATATCGGGTCGGCTCGGGCTTTTTTACAGTCAACCACCCTCTGTCAAAACAAACTAGGTTTGAAATATATTGCAAATTCGAAGCGTTATCCATGCATTAGGATGCGTGTTATCGAGATGCTGGTGGTGGATTGGAGTTTAGGGGCGCGTCGACATCTAGGGTCATTTTGCGCCCATTCTGCTATCGAGATCTCTGCGTAAGTAGCAGCACCCAAACGAATGCTGGACAGGGAGGAGCATATCTGTCTCAAGAGTATAAGCGTCTCTACAGGTATCAGGTGTTTCACGACGCACTGTATGCGCGATCACGGCGAATGGCGCGTCCATGGATATGGGATTGAAGGTCGAGGAGCAGAGTGGGAAACTTACTTTCCGGGTTTGGAGTCGGAGTGCAGACAGACTTCTTCCGGAATACATTTTCATGGGCATTATTTTTTGTATGCATTGGATCTATTTACTGGTAACCGACGGGAAAATCATATGTACCGACCTAGTCAATACCTTCGTAATATGCATAAGTAACGCACCATTTTTGGTCACATCAAAGCATAGGAGCAAATAAGTGAACAATGGATGCCACCGCAAGGCAGGGAGTCGTGATGATCAGCTCAGCTTCGTCTCTCATAACTCACAGGAGCAATGCGCTTTCCTTTCACTGTTGACCTAAGTACAAGGCTAGCCAAATGAAAAACAAACACAAATAATTCACACTTTGCCCTCAACTCAGAGCGCACACCTACCTACCTACGCAGCCAATTACCTACGTAATACGGACCCAACACCATACCGCACACGCCACAGTCGGATGCGATAGCGGTGCGCAAAGTAGAGGATCACTCAAGGTCTTATTTTTGCAGTATGACGCTGTTAAACATGTGTTCAAAGTTGCTAATGGTTATAACGTGATACAAAAAATACCTTGCACCGATTGGTTGAAAGACAGTTTTCAGAACAGAAAACGCTAACGAAGCGAATTTTGATCGGCGGCCTCCGGGACTCCGGAAGGCGTCCCTTAAAACCGTCAATTTTTCCCACTATGGGGTGGCTTGAAAGCAGGTTTCTGGAGACACCTCGGCCGAATTCGTTGCGACCAGAGGCCACTGTTCAGTGCGCAGGCGCGAGGTCTGGCATGTTGCTGTTGGCATTTCCGTTGGTTGTGGTTCGGTGTGGTGTGTTCGAATGTTGCCTGTGTGCTTGATGGTACGAAAAGTGGCTGAATTATTTGGTAATCGTAAGTAGAATAACATGTTGTTTGGTGGGTACTTTTTTAAATCTTGTGTTTGTTTTTTAGTGGTATTTTTGTTCCTTCTGCATGTTCGTGTCGGAGTGCATGTGAGTCCCATTCTATCCAGTATGAACCCGGAGTGCAACAATGTTTTAAGAGATGAAATCTCTAAAGAAGTTTCTTAATTCCAACCCTGTTGAGGAGGGATAATTTAACTAAATTATCCCATCATTTTTCTCATTCTGAGGCCGAATAGTGCTGCTGACAATGAGCTGTCCTGTGGTCAAAGTACCCAAGACTCACTGGGAAGTGCAAGCAAAAGTGAAATTCTGATGTCACAGGTTTGCAGGAAAATGTCTGCTTCGTCTTCGATTGTCCAAAAAATGTGTTATCCACATCCACGATCACAAAGCAAAAATCCAGCGGAATGCGCACGACAGTTCGTTGCTGCTGTCCGAGGGCGGCCGCTCGTCGCCCGCCGTTCCGGTCGCCGGCGAGCGCCACGGGTGCGGCCGAGCGCGGGCGGCGCGTCTGTCCGGCTATCTCGCCGGCCGCGTCAACACTGTTATTGTACCGACTTGTTATTGTCGTTTTTGTTCCTGTCGACCTGTTTGGCAGTTGTAAATAGAGTAAACAACATCATTACATCTTGGCGCGGCCGACGACGTTATGTTCGTCTAGTGGGAAGTACTGAGTTATGCGTAAACACTGCTCTGCAATGAGAGTCGGCCGGTGGCCGGCGGCGGTGCGTACCGAACGCACAGCTCGGGCTCGTCTGGGGTCACTGGCCGCCACAGCCGGCCGGCCGGCAATGTGGGGCAGAGCGGGGAGCGCACACAGCGCACTCCACAAGCATGGTGCGACCATGCAGATACACACCGCTGCCGACCTTGGAGACGCTGTTGACGTGTGCGTGGTATGACGTAGCGAAGCGAGGTAGCCGGCGACAGACACCGCCGACAACACTGCACTGTTTCGGTTCGGCCGGCCGCGTCGGGCTTCGCTTGTTTGTCGTGCGTGTGCGTGTATGCATTATGTGCAGCTACTGGTCTGCGTGAAAAGTGCGTGTTTTTTTCGTTCGTGCGAAGAAAAAGGAAGGAGGAATAAGCAAGAAAGGAAGGAATATGTCAAGACGCACTAACACGCATGAAGGAAGAAAGGGTAGATAGAATATAATGTTAGGACACAAAATCCATTAGACAGGGCGGTTTCAAGGGTAACCGGGGCAGTGGTGTAGTAGCCCAGGGAAGGGACAGCCGTCCCCTGGAGGGTCGGAGGGGCCCTCCAGGCGACCACTTTGTGGGGCCCGCACAAGCCCCTTAATGCTTCGGTACAGGGAGCCCGCAAGGGCCCCCTGAGCGGACGTGAAGGGCCCCTGAACCAACGAAATAGGCCCTGGCTGACGGGAAGAGTTCTGGGTCAACGAAGAGGACCCAGAGTCAACTGAGAAGATGTTGAAGGCTGTGAATGGCCTATATCGTCAGAGGGGCCCCGGATGGTTGTAAGGGCACTCGGACTGACGGAGAGCCTCGAGCCAATGTAAGGAGCCCCTGTGCTGACGGCGAGGCCAACGCCGAAGAAAGGGTTACTGACCTGATGGAGACTAAGCATTTGAAAAGAGGACTGCGGCTTGCCGGGAGAGGCCCTGGATCGTCAGAGGGACCCTGATACGTCGGAGGGAGGAGACTAGTTGCCGGAGAGGACCTGGAGCTGTCAGAAAGGACCCCTTGGACGACGGACGGGTCCCAAGCCGTACAAGGGCTCCTGGCCTAATGGAAGGGCCCCACGCTGTTGATGGGGCTTCCGGCCTGGCAGAAGAGGCCCTGGCTCGCTAAAAGGTCCCAAAACCGACGGAGAAGGCTCCCAATTGCGGGAGGACCCCGAACCGTCGGTAAGGGTCAAGAGCCGGTATGAAGGGTCCCAAGTCGATGAAGGGGACCGAAACCGCACATGAGGACTTTTGCGTATTAGAGCCCAAGCTTTTGAAAGAGGGAACTTTAGCCTGACCGAGTGTTCTGAGTCGTGAAGAAGGGTCCCTGAAGAGGGGGTGAAGTGGGGGGGGGGGGGCGGACGTGTAGGGTCACTCGGTCGGCGTTGGCTCACGCTGATGGAGAGGGGCTTAGAGCTGACAGCCGGTCTCGGGCCGGTAGAGGTCCCGAGTTACGGAGCCGATCCGGGCCGAACCAGATGGTTCCTGGTGCTACGTAAAGGTTCTCAAGTCCCGTTGGGGGCCAGGGTTGCAAAAAAAAAACAGTGGTGTTTCCAAGCGGTAAAGGACCACCCGCCCTCCTAGCGAGTCCGATGGCGCCCTCCTAGCGAGCCCGATGGCGCCCTCCTAGCGAGCCCGATGGCGCCCTCCTAGCGTGTCCGATGGCGCCCTCCTAGCGAGTCCGATGGCGCCCTCCTAGCGAGTCCGATGGCGCCCTCCTAGCGAGTCCGATGGCGCCCTCCTAGCGAGTCCGATGGCGCCCTCCTAGCGAGTCCGATGGCGCCCTCCTAGCGAGTCCGATGGCGCCCTCCTAGCGAGTCCGATGGCGCCCTCCTAGCGAGCCCGATGGCGCCCTCCTAGCGAGTCCGATGGCGCCCTCCTGGCGAGTCCGATGGCGCGCTCCTAGCGAGTCCGATGGTGCCCTTCAAGCAACCGCCATGAGAGGCAAAATATAAACGCATATAACAGCGTGTGTGGAAAGGGCCAATGGGACCTGAAGACGTCCACCCTGACGGCTAGCAGGGGTCGTGACGACGTCCACCCTGAGGGCTAGCAATGTTCGTGAAGACAAGGGGGAACCCGCCCGAGAGCTAGAATGCCCACCCCAGCTGGAAAGAACAGCCTCAATTGGAAAACGCAGAATCGCATAGTGTGGTGAAGGTTTAAAATTGGAAAACTTTACATTTTGAGTGATTTATGTAGGTGCAATATGATCAGTGCGAAAAGTATAATCAAAGGACACCGGAAAACAACCATTGAACAGTTAGGGGGGGGGGGGTGAAATTCGTTGACTTGGAAACAATGGTAGTAAGTTGGGGTTCCTTTACAGGAAAATTAAGTGGATACTAATTATGTCAGCACCGCATGCCAAGCACTTTTGAAAAGATAGTCGAAATTCGGTGACATTTTAACAAATGAGGCAGTTGTCCCTCCAGTGGTAAATCGAAAAAAAAACGCACTTCCTCTTTTCAGTGGCGTAACTAAAATGTGTGTCAGTCAACGTCACCCATTAGGGTACCTCCACGTGGTGACGTTCCTGCACCCAGACAGGGCTGTGTGAGAACATCAGCCGACAAAGAAGAAATTGCGCCGGAAACATTTCAAAAGCAAGTAAGCTTACGTACAGCAAAGTGCATGTATTCAGACAATATACCCATATAGTCAAATTCGCGACTCCGCCCCAATGCACTTGTAAATACAGAACGACTAGTGGGCGGTGGCCGCACCAAGCGACCTCAGCGCGGCACGAGCACCCTCGCTGGGTCCGAGTGGGTCGTCGTCCTGTGAGATGAAGCTCGCCGACTGACCTAGCCCTTGTCTCCCTCCACGAGACCTGTGACCGCCGAACACACATTTCACGAACAGCTTCCGGCCACTGCCCAACACCGATAGCTCTGCGCATCTGAAGGAGCCGTCGCTCACCGTCTGCCGCCGCGGAACCACTCCACCGTCTGCCGCCGCGGAACCACTCCACCGTCTGCCGCCGCGGAACCACTCCACCGTCTGCCGCCGCGGAACCACTCCACCGTCTGCCGCCGCGGAACCACTCCACCGTCTGCCGCCGCGGAACCACTCCACCGTCTGCCGCCGCGGAACCACTCCACCGTCTGCCGCCGCGGAACCACTCCACCGTCTGCCGCCGCGGAACCACTCCACCGTCTGCCGCCGCGGAACCACTCCACCGTCTGCCGCCGCGGAACCACTCCACCGTCTGCCGCCGCGGAACCACTCCACCGTCTGCCGCCGCGGAACCACTCCACCGTCTGCCGCCGCGGAACCACTCCACCGACTGCCGCCGCGGAACCACCCACCGCTGCCGCCGCCGAACCACTCCACCGTCTACCGCCGCGGAACCACCCACCGTCTGCCGCCGCGGAACCACCCACCGCTGCCGCCGCGGAACCACCCACCGTCTGCCGCCGCGGAACCACCCACCGTCTGCCGCCGCGGAACCACTCCACCGTCTGCCGCCACGGAACCACTCCACCGTCTGCCGCCCGGAACCACTCCACCGACTGCCGCCGCCGAACCACTCCACCGTCTGCCGCCGCGGAACCACCCACCGTCTGCCGCCGCGGAACCACTCCACCGTCTGCCGCCGCGGAACCACTCCACCGTCTGCCGCCGCGGAACCACTCCACCGTCTGCCGCCGCGGAACCACTCCACCGTCTGCCGCCGCGGAACCACTCCACCGTCTGCCGCCGCGGAACCACTCCACCGTCTGCCGCCGCGGAACCACTCCACCGACTGCCGCCGCGGAACCACTCCACCGTCTGCCGCCCGGAACCACCCACCGTCTGCCGCCGCGGAACCACCCACCGTCTGCCGCCGCGGAACCACTCCACCGTCTGCCGCCACGGAACCACCCACCGTCTGCCGCCGCGGAACCACCCACCGTCTGCCGCCGCGGAACCACCCACCGTCTGCCGCCGCGGAACCACCCACCGCCGCCGCCGCGGAACCACCCACCGACTGCCGCCGCGGAACAACTCCACCGTCTGCCGCCGCGGAACCACCCACCGTCTGCCGCCGCGGAGCCACCCACCGTCTGCCGCCCGGAACCACTCCACCGTCTGCCGCCGCGGAACCACTCCACCGTCTGCCGCCGCGGAACCACTCCACCGCCTGCCGCCGCGGAACCACTCCACCGACTGCCGCTCGCCGTACCAGCCGTGCCCGGCCAGCACACCACGATCTACGCTGTCGAAGGTTTCGCCGGGGACCAGACCTGTGATTGCGTGAGCTCACCGCCGCAAAACGCGAACTGAACCCGTCTGCACGGGCTAACACATCATCACCAGCACCGCCACCGGTCGGTCGCCTTGTCGGTCGGCGCGCAAACACTTTCAAACGGCGCCAAAGCTCCCGTCGGTCGGTCGGCAGGCCACCACACAGGAACTAACGCCGGGCCAGGAAGCGTTTACTTTCCAGGCAATTTCGGCTCTGTCGGTAGTTCTGCCGTGTTTGCGGTGTTCCGGATGTCTGCCGCTCTCGTCTCGCTGCGTCCCGCTGTCCAGCAGCGTGGGTGCAGAGAGGCGAGGTGAGGATGAGGTTGCGAAATGAATCTGAACGGGGCTCAACCTACCCCCATTTTTATTCACCAGATTTCCGTCACTATTTGTTCAATGGGCCTTTTTATCGAAGTTATTATTTTGGAGGGGACCTTTGTCCGGCCCCAAAACGTTTTGGCGCCTTTGAAGCAATTCCAACGGCTACAGTAACTACCCGGGTCGGGATTCATTTTCAATTCCGGTACAGATGCGACTTGTGGGGCCCCGGTGCGACCTTTTGGCGCCCAGCGTGATTTCCATGCCAGTAAAGCCGCAGCACAGTGCAGGTATCACCAAATTGGCATGCCAACCGCGAACAACTTGATAACTGTCATTGTACACTCCCGTGCTCATGTTGGGACGAATTTTCAGTCGCAGGCAGTTAGTTATTTCGCCTTCGGGCGTTTCGACTGCTCTGGTCATATTGCGCCCATAACTTATATGATCATGGTGGTGCCGTTAGAAGCGGTACCCAGCGTCAACACGCGGACAGTTTTTAATCTGATACGAAGTATACACGTCCTGATTATCGGTGAGAGGTGTATATAGCTGAAAACGACGCTTCGGATAAGAAATAAATCAGTGGTCCTGATTGGACAATGGGAGAGCTGTTGGAAAGATCACTGCTAAGAGAGGCCACACGGAGAGATCCAAAATAGCGTCTGCGTTGGTCAGCATATAAAGGACACGAGATCAGAACATGGTGGACTGTCAGTGGTGATCGGCATCTGGCGCACTGGGGTCTGTCGCCACCGCACAGCAGGTAACCGTGTGGCGTAAGTGTGCCCAATCCGAAGACGACACAGTCACCTCTTCTTTCCTAAACATACGACTGGACGAACTCCATGGTTCCAAACGTGGCTTGATGGCTTTCAGCTTGTTCGCTTGGGTTGTGTCCCACATTGTTTGCCACTTGTTGAGGAGAAAGATGGAGATCTGTCGGTAATGATCCGTGGCGGGAAGCGGTAGCGATCGAGTGCACGGGGCATGCGCTGCTCGCCTCGCCGCAGCGTCCGCTAACTCATTCCCAGCAATTCCAACATGGCCAGGAAGCCAACACAGAACAACTCGCCGTCCCAAGCGGTGCACAACGGTGAGACACCTTAGGATATCACGCACAAGTCCGTTGGAGGGATAAAATGTGTTCACGGCTAAAAGACTGCTCAAGAAGTCAGTGAAAATCACAATGACGGTCACCCCCTGACACTTCGATATAACAGAGCGCTTTCAAAATGGCCACGAGCTCTGACGAGTACACAGATGCGTGCTTCGGGGGGGAAAAAGAGTCGCAGGCAGGTTCATAACATACAATAGTGCAACAAAACCTGTCTGTCCACAGCATACGCGGTCGTCTGATATAAATTTTCATCTCATGTGCGCCTCGTGGCCACCAGGAACATTCATTTCTGAAAATGATGGCAGTGGGAGTCCAATATATGGGAGAAATTAGCGGACCCCAAATGAATTGGAGGGCCCACCCCATAGCGTCCCATGCTAAAAATTGAAAATGATGGGAAGGGGAAGGCAACATTAAGATGGTGCAAAGTCCCTTCGAAGGTATACGAATCGACACCCATGGCGACCGCCGAACGGCAACCGCCATGGAGCCAGTTGAATTTGTGGAGATTATGAGTTGTGGAGGTTATGAGTTGTGGAGGCTATGAGTTGTGGAAGTCATGAGCTGTGGAGATTATGATACATCTCATTCCACTCACTGAAACGCCCGCTATGCGATCTATGTACAATTGTATATTACAGAGACAGTCGGTCGAACAGGGACCAGTCAAGGTCGTGTCGGACATGTGACTGACGCCACGACCGACGCAGCACCAGCGTGCCGGCGAGAAGTGGCCTCGCCCACGCAGGCAACGCGCGCCACCTCCGCCACGCGCAAAACTCGCGCCGCACACGCGCAACGGTCGCCAGCCCGTCCCAACGTGCTCCGGGTTAAAGCCAGTTCTTCTCAGGATGGCGGCTCTTCAAATGGCAACTGTCGAACCACCACGGTCAAGTGATATCATTCGTCATCAACAAAAGCTTCACATCCTAAAACAACTCCTATATAAACGTCGTTGTTGTCGTATGGGTAAAAGTGCTCTCGCGTCCGCCTACAATATGTTGCAACATTGATAATGAGCGTATATATGGCAACATCAGCACACGCCACTCGACCTACCTTCGTTCGGAGCCCACGTCCCCCTCTCTATTGAGATCATCGCGGGCGCGGTCAGAACGGGCCAACCTCAGTCGCTCGGAGTTGGCCGTGCGACATGGGCGCTCGCCCGCCTGTCCGGCCAGGTCCCGCGCGGTCCCGCGTGCCGTGTCGACGGCGGACCCAGCCGGACCCCCGCGGTCCCACGTGCCGTGTCGACGGCGGACCCAGCCGGACCCGCGCGGTCCCGCGTGCCGTGTCGACGGCGGACCCAGCCGGACCCCCGCGGTCCCGCGTGCCGTGTCGACGGCGGACCCGGCCGGACCAGCGCGGTCCCGCGTGCCGTGTCGACGGCGGACCCAGCCGGACCCGCGCGGTCCCACGTGCCGTGTCGACGGCGGACCCAGCCGGACCCGCGCGGTCCCACGTGCCGTGTCGACGGCGGACCCAGCCGGACCCCCGCGGTCCCGCGTGCCGTGTCGACGGCGGACCCAGCCGGACCCGCGCGGTCCCACGTGCCGTGTCGACGGCGGACCCAGCCGGACCCCCGCGGTCCCGCGTGCCGTGTCGACGGCGGACCCAGCCGGACCCGCGCGGTCCCGCGTGCCGTGTCGACGGCGGACCCAGCCGGACCCCCGCGGTCCCGCGTGCCGTGTCGACAGCTCCGCCCACCCCCAGCCGGGCATACCGCAGCGACAGGCGCGAGCACGCGCACGCACGCCGTCGCCGTCGCCGGCCGCCAGCCGGCAGAGACGGCGGCGCAGCGCCCCGGCCGGCCCTCAACAGTACCTATCACAGCAGAGTCGTGCACCGAGCGCGGCCGCCGGCGCCGCCTACGGCGCGCCGCCACGCTCCGACAGCGGGTACGACTGGCGGTACGGCTTGGGCGGCAGCTGCGGACCGGCCGTCGGCGCCGACACCGACGGCGGCACGTCGAAGTTGAAGTTGAAGTGGTTGCGGTAGCGGTAGTGGTCGCGCGCCGACAGACTGCTCCCGCCGGGACTGGCCGACCGGAAACCGCCACCTGCCGGCCAACAGCAGTCAGTGTGTCTTCTGCCTCGACCGGCATCGAACGTGGGGGGGGGGGGGGGGTGGCGACTATGTTTGGGACGGCCAACGTGAGAATGCGACGGATTGTTGGTGTGGTGGTTGTTGGTTTTACGACACGTTGACCGTTGAGTCATGTCGCGTCGCCAATCTCTCACGCCGATTGGTCGTGGGCGAAGGGTAGCGACAGGTTAGACTCGAGCCCACAACCCTTCGACTGTGGAACGAGCAACTTAGCCCTAGACTACTCGTCTCCAAAGCGACGGACTGGACAAACGGAGCGATTGCATTGCATTGGAGTGAAGCGACCTGATTGACTTGTCTAATGTAATGTTTCATTAAGCGTATGCGTGCCAGAGAGGATCACTGGACTCCACTTTTATGACAACACTGGCCATGTGCTCCCATGGAACGGTCACACCCCTCCAGCGGGGAGAGGCAACCTCTTAAGAAGGCTCGAGTGCACATCCCCCCCCCCCCTCCTCCTCCTCGCCCAACGATTGTTTCGCTAAAGATGACCCTCAGAGGAAATGTGCCCACTACGAATATTCATAGATCCGCCCTGGTGTGTGCGTAAGTCTCAGTTAGTCCGTCATGCAGCTTCCAGAGCACTAGACCATACATTCAACCCCAATGAAATTGTGCACACATACACGGGATGGGCTAAAGTCGTGAAGAACAAAGTTTCAACTCGATTTAATTTGCATGAGGAGGTACTTTGTGATCAAAGGTGCGTCATTGCAAACACACGACGGAAGCAGAAGAAACAAAATTATTGCTCTGCAGATCGGCAGATTTGCAGATGAAGAGATCTGCAGATGAAGAGATCTGCAGACACAGCAGAGGCTTTACAAAAACACAAGCAAACAATCTTAATCTTTGTCTGCATAGTGGAATATTTCCTGTACCTATATTTAAGGCGGAACATCACACATTCACAAATCCTTACCTATATCTTTACTCCCAATGTTCTCCAAAAAAATTGGGGAAATTACACTCCTATATATCAACATATTTAGAACTACAGAATGTACTCAGCCCTTTTCAATTTAGCTTAAGAAAAATCAAAGCACATTTATGTGCCCATTACACATTTATATAATGCAATTACTAAGTCCATTGCAAACAGAGACATTCTGTGTGGATTGTATATTGATTTGAAAAAGGTATCCGACACAGTACAGATATCCTAGTTAGAAAATACAGTGCATTGGAGCTGATGGTCCCCTCATCGGGATACTAGAATCGTCAAAAATGCTGGTGTAGAAAATCGGGATACTAGAATAGTAGCCACTAAAAAATGCTGGTGTAAATGCAAAAACAAATGTTGAAAGTCACTTCCTTATGGTTGCCTTAAGCCTTAATTAAGCCCCTGGAAACCTAAAATGGCACCTGTGAACTTCACTAGCTCCTTACACAAAAAAGTGTAACTATGCGATAAGACCTTCATATTTTGGCAAAGACAGGTGCATCATTTATGAATGCCATCTTTTTGTTATTTATATCCTGAACATGATGTGGGAGACATCCAAAAGTAGGTGTTCAGGAAACAAAACATGTTCAGATACAACCCATCTTCCCTATAATGCTAAATCAAACCGAGCATCCAAAACACATACAACCAACGCGGTGCATTGCGTGGGAAGAAATGTACGACCTTCAATATACCAGGTGCTGAGTTTACATCAAAAGTAACGTTAGGGACTATGCTATATTCCTCATTGAGCAATATAGCATAATCCCTAACGTTACTTTTGATGTAAACTCAGCACCTCCTGGTATATTGAAGGTCGTACATTTCTTCTCACGCAATGTCTAAAACCCAGGAGCACTTAAGAGCCATTCTTCGTTGTATTAACCAACCCGGTGCTTCAGTATAGACCATCTTTGACTGAAATATTGAGCAAATGCTTCACCTCCATCCCCAAAGTTTACCTGTCCGTCAACGGTACCCCTTGCCCTGTGTTCGCCGACAACAGAACGCCGCGAGGCCGACACAAAAGTTGACTTCAATCCAACTTTTCTTGTTCGTGCCAAACGGCGCCGTTTCTCGTCTGACCCATCTCCGATTCACACCGGCAAAGGCCAGAGCCAAAACGGCTGGGGCGGTCGCTTACCATATTTGGTCATGTGACGTCACAAAATCGTCGGCGAGCGGCCGGCAGCGCCGTTTCTCATCCCATCCTGTCGCCTTGTGAACCGGGCTTTAATTAATGACTAATTTACTGAGCAACTGACCATCTTTTCAGAAGCTCTGTGTATGCCACGTGGCTGACTACCGCCCATCGCCTACCAATAGCTACAGCCACCTCAGACTTCCCTACAGATGTCGCGCACACCCACCTCTGTCGGCGCCGATGCCCAGCCGGGAGAAGGCGTCGCCGATGCCGTCCACGCCTGCGGGCATGCGTCGCGGGAGCGTGGCGGGCGGCGGCGGCGGCGGCGGCGGCGGCGGCGAGTCGACCGACGAGTTGCGGCGCGGCGGCGGCACGTCCGGCGCGATGCCCGAGTGCAGCGCGTTGTGCAGCAGCAGGCTGGCGCTGTGCATGCGCGGCAGCGTCTGGTCGCGCCGCGGCGGCCGCGGCGGCGGCGACGTGTTGCGCGGCGGCAGCTGCGGCGCGTCGGGCGCCTGCTGCACGCGCGTCAGCCCGTCGCTGAGCGACGGCTCGCGACCGCGCCGCGGCGGCAGCGGCGGCGGCGGCGACCGCGACACGGCCGGCGGCACACCGTACCCTGGCGGCAGGTGTAGCACGTCACAACACGTCCAGCCGTACCCTGGCGACAGGTGCAACACGTCACAACACGTCCAGCCGTACCCTGGCGACAGGTGTAGCACGTCACAACACGTCCAGCCGTACCCTGGCGACAGGTATAGCACATCACAACACGTCCAGCCGTACCCTGGCGGCAGGTGTAGCACGTCACAACACGTCCAGCCGTACCCTGGCGACAGGTGTAGCACGTCACAACACGTCCAGCCGTACCCTGGCGACAGGTGTAGCACATCACAACACGTCCAGCCGTACCCTGGCGACAGGTGTAGCACGTCACAACACGTCCAGCCGTACCCTGGCGACAGGTGCAACACGTCACAACACGTCCAGCCGTACCCTGGCGACAGGTGTAGCACGTCACAACACGTCCACTACGGATGAGCACAACACGTCCAGCCGTACCCTACGACAGGTGTAGCACATCACAACACGTCCAGCCGTACCCTGACGACAGGTAACGTAAACGTCCAGCCGTACCCTGCGCAGGTGTAGCACAACACGTCCAGCGTACCCTGGCGACAGGTATAGCACGTCACAACACGTCCAGCCGTACCCTGACGACAGGTGTAACACGTCACAACACGTCCAGCCGTACCCGGCACTAACACGTACAACACGTCCAGCCGTACCCTGACGACAGGTTAGCACGTCACAACACGTCCAGCCGTACCCTGGCGACAGGTGTAACACATCACAACACGTCACACGTACAGTCGTACCCTGACGACAGGTGTATCACGTCACAACACGTCACACGTACAGCCGTACCCTGACGACAGGTGTATCACGTCATAACACGTCCAGCCGTACCCCGGCGACAACTGAAGTACGTCGCAACGCACCGGATCGCACCCCGATGGCAGCTGCAACACGCCGCAACACACCAAACCGTACCCTGATGTCAGCTAACGTAGGGGACGAGTAGTCTAGGGATAAGTTGCTTGTCTCACAATCGAAAGGTCTCACCTGTCGCTACTCTTCGCCCGCGACCAATCGGCGTGAGAGATTGGCGGCGCTGCATGACTCAGCGGTCGATGTATCGTAAAACCAATAACCAACCAACCAGCCAGCTAACGTAGTCACAACGCGACGAGTCACGCTCTATGGCCGGCGACAGTTCCCACACATCCAGCCGCTCAGACTCCGCATCTATCACCACCCGCCACGGCTCTCTGCCGCCTGGTCAGACCAGCGCGCCGACGCCGACTCACGGGTGCCGTTGCTGGCGGCGCCGACGATGACGTTGGCGAACACGCTGTTGTCGCTGCTGGCCGTGTGCGGCGGCGAGGAGGGCGTGCCGGGCGTGGGCGGCGTCAGGACGCGCGGCGTGTCGCAGTCGGCCTCCTCGGCGATGCTGCGGCCCGACAGCGGCGCCGGCCGCATCGGCGGCAGGTTGGGCCGGCGCGGCTTGGCGCCCGGCGGCTTGATGCCCGGCGAGCGCAACGAGATGCCGTCCCACTGGCGCGGCTGCGGCCAACACCGGACACCGGTTAGTTGCCGGCCAGTGGCCGGCCGCCGGCGACAACGGCCGGCATGCTGGTGGTGGTGAAGAGCAGCAGCCATTGGCGACCACATGGGTCGGTTTTGTCGCGCCGGATATAGAGAAGTGTGAAGTCTGGTTGCGTTGCTTTGCGCCTAAGTTGGAGTTGGAAATGGAGATGAGGATGGAGCTGAAGATGGAGGAGATGGAGATGGAGATGTAGATGGAAATGGAGAGGGGGGAGAGCGGGAGAGATAGAGAGATAGAGATGGAGTTGGAGAGAGATGGAGAGAGAGATGGAGATGGAGATGGAGATGGAGGTGGAGATGGAGATGGAGATGGAGATGGAGATGGAGATGGAGAGATGGAGATGGAGATGGAGATGGAGATGGAGATGGAGATGGAGATGGAGATGGAGATGGAGATGGAGATGGAGATGGAGATGGAGATGGAGATGGAGATGGAGATGGAGATGGAGATGGAGATGGAGATGGAGATGGAGATGGAGATGGAGATGGAGATGGAGATGGAGAGAGAGAGAGAGAGAGAGAGAGAGAGAGAGAGAGAGAGAGAGAGAGAGAGAGAGAGAGAGAGAGAGAGAGAGAGAGAGAGAGAGAGAGAGAGAGAGAGAGAGAGAGAGAGAGAGAGAGAGAGAGAGAGAGAGAGAGAGAGAGAGAGAGAGAGAGAGAGAGAGGGAGGGAGAGAGGGAGGGGGAGGGGGAGGGAGGGGGAGGGAGGGAGGAGGGAGGGAGGGAGGGAGGGAGGGAGGGAGGGAGGGAGGGAGGGGAGGGGGGAGGGAGGGAGGGAGGGAGGGAGGGAGGGAGGGGAGGGAGGGAGGGGGAGGGAGGAGGAGGGAGGGAGGGAAATGTGCGCTTCGTTCTGCTGGATCTGAAAAGGTGTCCAGTGAAGGGAAATGTTTTACCTCTGATTACAGCCATAAGCGCGTCCTAGACGTCCCGGAGTTATCCGCGTGCTGCAGCCACATACCCTGAGCTTTCCCTCTCATTAGCACGGACTGAAGGCGGGATTTGGACTCAAGAATGTCAGACCAGAAAAATAATGGCAATACCGTGTCATTTCCATGGACATCACGGAACGTCTTATAAATTGAAGCTGAACAAACAACAAGATATACAAGTGCATGGCAAAGTCGTCAACAGCTACGGAACTTTGGATTCACGTACGTTACTTTACGTACGTTACTTTACGTACGCTACTTTACGTACGTTACTTTACGTACGTTAGTTGGATTCGCAAATGGGTGCTGGCCAAGGCAATCGTTTTCCGCCGAATTACGCCTGGCAAGGCAGAAAAGGTGGTCTAGTAAATTTCAGGCAATAGATGCCATTATGAACTTCACGAAACATGGTTTCAGAAATTACGCGATGCATGCACACGGCATATGTCTTACGTGTATATGCACAGTTTTGCGGTAGCACGCAATGGTGATCATCACAGTTGAGAATTCGCTGACATAGGGCCGATCGACGGCTGGAATACAGTAAATATGCATATTCAACTTGCCTGGTGGACAATATGGCATGCCAGTACAGACAAGTGCAAATGTTCTCAATCATCCACTAATATCTGCTGCATGTGACCGGTCGGAGATTCATCCTCCGCGGCACCCAGCCGACCCCGTGACCCCGTCCAGTTTACAAGGCAGCGTAACCCGGCATGGCGGTGTCTGACCAGGCCGGTACTCACGCGGCGGTGTCTGACCAGGCCGGTACTCACGCGGCGGTATCTGGCCAGGCTGATACTCACATGGCGGTGTCTGACCAGGCTGATACTCACATGGCGGTGTCTGACCAGGCTGATACTCACATCGCGGTGTCTGACCAGGCTGATACTCACGCGGCGGTGTCTGACCAGGCTGATACTCACGCGGCGGTGTCTGACCAGGCTGATACTCACACCGCGGCGTCTGACCAGGCTGATACTCACACCGCGGTGTCTGACCAGGCTGATACTCACACCGCGGTGTCTGACCAGGCTGATACTCACGCGGCGGTGTCTGACCAGGCTGATACTCACATGGCGGTGTCTGACCAGGCTGATACTCACATGGCGGTGTCTGACCAGGCTGATACTCACATGGCGGTGTCTGACCAGGCTGATACTCACACCGCGGTGTCTGACCAGGCTGATACTCACACCGCGGCGTCTGACCAGGCTGATACTCACACCGCGGTGTCTGACCAGGCTGATACTCACACCCGGGGTTTTTCCCCCCCCGGGGGCGTCGGCCAGGCTGATACCCACACGGCGGTGTCTGGCCAGGCTGATACTCACACCGCGGTGTCTGACCAGGCTGATACTCACACCGCGGTGTCTGACCAGGCTGATACTCACACCGCGGTGTCTGACCAGGCTGATACTCACACCGCGGCGTCTGACCAGGCTGATACTCACACCGCGGCGTCTGACCAGGCTGATACTCACAAACTTGGGCGGCACGCGGCAGCCGCGCGGCTCGATCGTCAGCGAGCGCGTGTACAGGTAGTTGTTGATCTCCTCAGTGCCCTTGCCCTCCTCGAACGGACGTAGGCCCTCCAGGAAGCTCTGCAACAGCGGCGTTGGTGTTACACATCCAGCCGGCCGACCGCACACCGTCTCCAGCACACCGGACAGCAACAGCATCGTAAATACAGCCCCCACCATGCCCGGCCGACAGCACACCGGACAGCAACAGCACCGCAAACAGTAACCGGACAAATGTACGTAAAGCAAATGTACGTATTGCAGATGTACGTACGCAAATGTACGTAAGCAAATGTACGTATGTCAATTGTACGTAAGCGCAGATGTACGTATGGTTAATGTACGTAAGCGCAAATGTACGTATGGAAAATGTACGCTTGCGCAAAAGTACGTATGCGTAAATGTACGTAAGCGGAAAATGTACGTATGCGGAAATGTATATAAGCGCAAATCTACGTAAGCGCAAAAGTACGTATGCGCATACGTACATTTGCGCTTACGTACATTTGCGCATACGTACTTTTGCGTTTACGTACATTTGCGCATACGTACCTTTGAGCTTACGTAGATTTGCTCATACGTACATTTGTCCTTACGTACATTTGTCCTAGAATCCCGCAAACACAACCCTCACCATACCCGGCCGACCACACAACAGCCGCCAGCACAGCAGCAGCATCGTGGACGAGTAGTCTAGGGGTGAGTTACCCGTCTCACGATCAAAAGATTGTGGGCTCGAGTCTCACCCGCTCTCACCTGCCCGCGACCAATCGGCGTGAGGGATTGCCGACGCTACACGACTCAACGGTTGACCTGTCGTAAAACCAACAGACACCACCAGCACAGCAGCAGCATCGCAGACACAAACCTACACCACACTCGGCCGACCGCACACCAGTCGCCAGTAGACACTACCTCCAGCACGCCGGACAGCAGCAGCATCGCAGACACCAGCCTGCACCACACCCAGTGGCGTCACCAGTTCATCCTGCCGGAACGACGTCACCACGGCAACAATTCCCCCACCCGACTGCAGTGCCGAGCCGGCACAATTCCACCCGCACAACCGACCGGGACAGGGTCATCGCCATGCACAGTCTGTCGCCGTGTGGCCACGGGCACCAGAGCCACCGCTAGGCCGCCCCCACCAGCAGCCAGCCAGCTCAGTTACGCAGCCGCCCCCACCACCAGCCAGCCGGCTCAGTCACGCAGCCGCCCACACCAGCAGCCAGCCGGCTCAGTCACGCAGCCGCCCCCACCACCAGCCAGCCGGCTTAGTCACGCAGCCGCCCCCACCAGCAGCCAGCCGGCTCAGTCACGCAGCCGCCCACACCAGCAGCCAGCCGGCTCAGTCACGCAGCCAGCCCTGGACGCTTCAGTCACCGCCACGTGGGGACGGCAGCGCCGGGGCCCATTCACACCGGTCCACCAGTTGACCCAGGCCCGACACTTCACTCGGGACCATCAATGCGTTCAGGTCCAGCAATTCACTGAAGTCCGTCAGTTTACTGAGACCACCATGTCACATGGAGCTCATCCAGGCTATTCCATTCACTCACTCAGTTCCATCAGATTACCTGAACTCACAGTTCACCAGGATCCATCGAACACATCGGTCCACAATTAACCTGGGCCCAAGTTAAAGCGGGCCCACAGGTCACGCGGTTTCGCACCTTGTCCGGGGCGACAATTTACCTGGTCCAATTCACCTGGTCCATATTTCACCGAGTGCACAGCTCACTTGGGCTCAGAATTCACTTTGGTCCAAAGTTCACTCAATTCAACAGTTCACCATGGTCCACAGTCGACTGTGGCGCACAGTTGATCTGAGTCGTCCGACAAGCCGGTTCGGTGCGGACTCAGCCGCTCGGGCCTTCCTGGACTGCGTGAGCCCGGCTCCGAGGTGGGCGGGACGCGGTCAGAGCCGCCGTGCCAGGCCAAGTCCGGAGACATGCCGTGTCGGGAGGCTGACAGCCAGGCCAAGTCCGGAGACATGCCGTGTCGGGAGGCTGACAGCCAGGCCAAGTCCGGAGACATGCCGTGTCGGGAGGCTGACAGCCAGGCCAAGTCCGGAGACATGCCGTGTCGGGAGGCTGACAGTCAGGCCAAGTCCGGAGACATGCCGTGTCGGGAGGCTGACAGCCAGGCCAAGTCCGGAGACATGCCGTGTCGGGAGGCTGACAGTCCAGGCCAAGTCCGGAGACATGCCGTGTCGGGAGGCTGACAGTCAGGCCAAGTCCGGAGACATGCCGTGTCGGGAGGCTGACAGTCAGGCCAAGTCCGGAGACATGCCGTGTCGGGAGGCTGACAGCCAGGCCAAGCAATGGTGTCGGGAGGTGACAGCAGGCCAAGTCCGGAGACATGCCGTGTCGGGAGGCTGACAGTCAGGCAACGAGAATCCGTGTCGGGAGTCACCAGGTAGAGGCCAAGTCCGGAGACATGCCGTGTCGGGAGGCTGACAGTCAGGCCAAGTCCGGAGACATGCCGTGTCGGGAGGCTGACAGTCAGGCCAAGTCCGGAGACATGCCGTGTCGGGAGGCTGACAGCCAGGCCAAGTCCGGAGACATGCCGTGTCGGGAGGCTGACAGCCAGGCCAAGTCCGGAGACATGCCGTGTCGGGAGGCTGACAGCCAGGCCAAGTCCGGAGACATGCCGTGTCGGGAGGCTGACAGCCAGGCCAAGTCCGGAGACATGCCGTGTCGGGAGGCTGACAGTCAGGCCAAGTCCGGAGACATGCCGTGTCGGGAGGCTGACAGTCAGGCCAAGTCCGGAGACATGCCGTGTCGGGAGGCTGACCAACATGAGTCAGGCCAAGTCCGGAGACATGCCGTGTCGGGAGGCTGACAGCCAGGCCAAGTCCGGAGACATGCCGTGTCGGGAGGCTGACAGCCAGGCCAAGTCCGGAGACATGCCGTGTCGGGAGGCTGACAGCCGGGCCAAGTCTGGAGACATGCCGTGTCGGGAGGCTGACAGTCAGGCCAAGTCCGGAGACATGCCGTGTCGGGAGGCTGACAGCCAGGCCAAGTCCGGAGACATGCCGTGTCGGGAGGCTGACAGTCACCAGGCCGTCAGAGTCGCCGTGCCAGCGGATACTCACGGTGTCAGCGGTGAGTGTGTCAGCGGATACTCACGGTGTCAGCGGTGAGTGTGTCAGCGGATACTCACGGTGTCAGCGGTGAGTGGGTCGGCGGTGAGTGTGTCGGCGGTGAGTGTGGCAGCGGATACTCACGGTGTCAGCGGTGAGTGCGTCGGCGGGGAGTGTGGCAGCGACACTGTCGGCTCGTCTGCGCCGCCGCTGCCAGCACAGCTCGACCGTCGGCAGACAGGCGCCGACGCCGGACCGGCGCCGACCCATGTCCGGGGCCGCCGCCGGCCGACTGTCGGGGCCACCGCCGCCGGCCGGCCACGGCCGCCCACACGGTGCGCAGCCGCCCACACTGTCACACCGCCGACCAGCGCTGCCGACCGATACCGTCCCACTACCGACCAGCACTGCCGGCCAGCACCGTCACACCGCCGGCCAGGACTGCCGACCAGCACCGTCCCACTGCCGACCAGCACTGTCCCACTGCCAACCGACACCGTCTCACTACCGACCGATACGGTCCCACTGCCGACCAGCACCGTCCCACTGCCGACCAGCACTGTCCCACTGCCAACCGACACCGTCTCACTACCGACCGATACGGTCCCACTGTCGACCAGCGCTGTCGAGCAGCACCGCTCCACTACCGACCGACACCGTCCCACTGCCGACCGACACCGTCCCACTGCCGACCAGCACCGTCCCACTGCCAACCGACACCGTCCCACTACCGACCGACACCGTCCCACTACCGACCAGCACCGTCCCACTGCCAACCGACACCGTCCCACTGCCAACCGACACCGTCCCACTGCCGACCGACACCGCTCCACTGCCAACCGACACCGTCCTACTACCGACCGACACCGTCCCACTACCGACCGACACCGTCCCACTACCGACCGACACCGTCCCACTGCCGACCGACACCGTCCCACTGCCGACCGACACCGTCCCACTGCCGACCGACACCGTCCCACTGCCAACCGACACCGTCCCACTACCGACCGACACCGTCCCACTACCGACCAGCACCGTCCCACTGACCGACACCGTCCCACTGCCGACCGACACCGTCCCACTGCCGACCGACACCGTCCCACACCGTCCCACTGCCGACCGACACCGTCCCACTGCCGACCGACACCGTCCCACTGCCGACCGACACCGTCCCACTGCCGACCGACACCGTCCCACTACCCGTCCCACTGCCGACCGACACCGTCCCACTGCCAACCGACACCGTCCCCACCCTACCGACCGACACCGTCCCACTGCCGACCGACACCGTCCCACTGCCGACCGACACCGTCCCACTCCGACCCGTCCCAGCCGACCGACACCGTCCCACTGCCGACGGACACCGTCCCACTGCCGACCGACACCGTCCCACTGCCGACCGACACCGTCCCACTGCCGACCAGCACCGTCCCACTGCCGACCGACACCGTCCCACTACCGACCGACACCGTCCCACTGCCGACCGACACCGTCCCACTGCCGACCGACACCGTCCCACTGCCGACCGACACCGTCCCACTGCCGACCGACACCGTCCCACTGCCGACCGACACCGTCCCACTGCCGACCGACACCGTCCACTGCCGACCGACACCGTCCCACTGCCGACCGACACCGTCCCACTGCCGACCGACACCGTCCCACTGCCGACCGACACCGTCCCACTGCCGACCGACACCGTCCCACTGCCGACCGACACCGTCCCACTGCCGACCGACACCGTCCCACTGCCGACCGACACCGTCTCCACTGCCGACCAACACTGTCGACCAGCGGTGCCGACCGACACCGTCTCATTTTTCAAGTTAAGAAGGGAAAGGAGGAGAGGTTTTCCATTTCGCTAGTGACTACCATTAGGGCACATATATACTTTTAAACGGGTGCCGAAGACACCTTGTCGCAAAAACGAAGACAGATTCATATGACTTTCAGTTCAACTTATGCAAAACTGTCAAAAACACCATCCTACACACATGCATTATGTTCAATTTTAGCATGCAATCATACTTCTGGGCGTGAATTAGATAGCATGTGTGTGTATCAGTTCCAATATATATTGAAGCGTAAAGTAAAACCAAATCCATCGTCGCCTCGTCGCCGCCAGAGCCGACCGCCGACCCAGAGCTACACCAGAGCCGACCGCCGACCCAGAGCTACACCAGAGCCGACCACCGACCCAGAGCTACACCAGAGCCGACCACCGACCCAGAGCTACACTAGAGCCGCCGGCACCCACGTGTCAGCAGGGGAGCGAGACTGCGGCACCCTGACCAACGGCTGTGACCGCCACAACGGCCACAGCCGGTAACGCCACACGTGATGCAAACCGCTGGTGGCTCGCGCGCCGCCAGCCGGCCAATCCCCGGGCGATTAACTGAGGCTGCCAGCATTCGCTCAGCCCATCAACTAAAGCTGCCATCATTCGTCACTGTCTCCGAGAGTCGTGCGCAAGGCCCTGGCATGTGGGATGGAGAACACTCCGCCGAGAGAGTTTGAGGATCATAGGAGGATGGATAATTGAATATTGTTCAGATTCAAATATGATTAAGTGGTCAGACCCGCTGAACCAGGTAGTGGGAAACATTCTACCAATCAGCATGTACAATCTATTTTTATCTAATAATAATATAATATCTAATCTATTTAATATACTCTATCTATTCAACGGCAAAACGGTAAAATTAGAACGCATACTTTCTCACATTTTCCCTCAATGATGACCGGTGAAAGGTGAAAGCACACTAGTTATACAGCAATCGGTGCTCTTATGGGAATAACAGCAGTTAAGCAATCGGCCTGTTTTTCTTGGAGTAAGCCATGCATTCTCATTCAACCCTAATCAAGCAAGGAATTCAAGCGAGCCGCAGATTCGATTTCGCACCAGGAATTTATGAGACGGAACACGGATGGCCATCAGTGTCATGCCACGTTTCGTATGGAAATCGGACGCGAGACACAAGCACCTCACGTGACTAAACTCGGGTGAGCAGGTCCGCAAACAATGACGTCACAACGACGTCACGCCTGCCCAACTCTTGACATGTCCCCGGCGCTTTGGCTAAGTGCCTAGTGATCCCGCCAGTTAGCGAGACGAATACCAAATCACCACTGTGACGGCCAATGCTGGGTGTGAATGTTCCCATCAGAATAATCTAAGGTGAATATCTGAGACACGAGGACGTCAACCTGGCCAATTCTGAGAAAACTTCCCTTCCCACTTTCGGACATGGCTGGCTTTGTGCACTTTCACTAAATGCATGCACACTTTACGAACCCACGACAGCTCCAGTAACATGTCAATGCTTTGCATAAAGAGCACCATGTGGATAATTGTACTGCTGACATGGTGACAGTTTAAAGGGGAAGTTTACATTTAGACTGAACTATGGTGGATGTATACCGCTGAACAGAATCCACGATGTACACTGATGATTTATCTGGTTCTGATCGGTTGCTTTCTTCCAGCTTTCCACTCTCCCAGAAATCTGCGTTCCAAACATGAGCAAAGTCGGTCTTGGAAAACACCTAATTGCGTTCCAAAGTGGTGGCACGAAGTGAAACATGGCGGTCATCATTTCAATGCGACCTATACGCAGCCTGAACGCCACACGGTAGGGGCCGCTACAGAACTGACCCTCCCATGTAGCGTCAGCCTGAACGGCACACTGTAGGGGCCGCTACAGAACTGACCCTCCCATGTAGCGTCAGCCTGGACGGTACACTGTGGGGGCCGCTACAGAACTGACCCTCCCATGTAGCGTCAGCCTGGGCGGCACACTATAGGGGCCGCTACAGAACTGACCCTCCCATGTAGCGTCAGCCTGGGCGGTACACTGTGGGGATCGCTACAGAACTGACCCTCCCATGTAGCGTCAGCCTGGGCGGTACACTGTGGGGGCCGCTACAGAACTGACCCTCCCATGTAGCGTCAGCCTGGGCGGTACACTGTGGGGGCCGCTACAGAACTGACCCTCCCATGTAGCGTCAGTCTGAGCGGCACACAATAGGGACAGCTACAGAACTGACCCTCCCATATAGCGTCAGTCTGGACGTTACACTGGGGGCCACTACAGATTGGCTTGGTTATGATTCACTTTCAACAACATAGGGAAATGTGAAATGAGTATACGACTGTGGTGGATATACAACATGACGATGCAGTGTCTATATAGCCACGGTATATCATTTCCTCTGCAGCTTGTGGGTGCTTACGCGTCTTGAGTTCATGCTTTTGGTTAACTTCCCCGTTTTTGGGGTGCTATGCGCCCCCATAAGGTTTGTCGCCGATATGGAAAGTACGACGCGCTACCGCGCGCCGAAAATTTCGCATCCCGTTTCCCACATCAATTTGGCATGTTGTGTGAAAATGTTGAGCTCAGGTCATCTATGGTCAAGGAGTTAGTCAAGGTCAAGAAAGGTCACGCTTATATATATATATATATATATATATATATATATATATATATATTTTTGGTGCGTGCGTCGTGCGTGCGTGCGTGCGTGCGTGCGTGCGTGCGTGCGTGCGTGCGTGTGTGTGTGTGTGTGTGTGTGTGTGTGTGTGTGCGTGCGTGCGTGCGTGCGTGCGTGCGTGCGTGCGTGCGTGCGTGCGTGCGTGCGTGCGTGCGTGCGTGCGTGCGTGCGTGCGTGCGTGCGTGCGTGCGTGCGTGCGTGCGTGCGTGCGTGTATATATATATATATATATATATATATATATAACGTGTCGTGATGGTACGCGCCATGGTGCAGGATGCCGTGCGACGGAGGACAACTGAGCGGGCCTCTCGACACGACAGCTGCCGCCGCGGCCGGCCAGACAGGCGCAGCCGGCCGGCAATTACACGGCCGCCGGCCGTACCGGGCCGGGCCCATGCCGGCGAGAGCGACCAGCGCCGGAAGCGGGGGCGGCGGCGGCCGCCGGTCGATGGCGACCGCCGGCGGCGGCGCACACACGACGCCCCCGCACTCCGACCACTCTAGCAGCCCGGCTGCACACCGTCAGTCCGCCGGCGCGCACTGCCGCTACACTCCGCCACTCAGCCGAGACTCGACCGCACTCCGGTGTCCCGTACAGACACCACGGCAGGCAGCGGACACTCAATGTACCCGGCGGCCAACACACACACACACACACGTCAGCTGCGACCAGCAGAGACACCGGCTGTGGCCAACAAACACGCCATCTGAGGTCGACGGAGACGCCGCACACCATCAGTCGGTCGGACAGTCCTGTGCTGGTGCTGGTGCTGGTGTCAGAGCACCAGCTGGCCAGCCACGCACGTCCGTCGGTGCGCCCGCCGGCCCGGCGGTCACCAAGAGCAGCGCCGCGTCTGATACAATCACCACGCTGGCCACGATCGAGCGGCCGGCCAACTGTCGCGTCTCGGGCGATCGCCGTGTCGAATCTGATCAACTCTTTCGAGGCAGTTGCATGGTATGCTACAGATGATCTCCCGTTGGAACAAAACGGCATGGCGGCTCAGTGTTTATGAGTATTTGTGAAACTGCACACCCCAGACGTCAGGGGACCTCCTAAGCCCACACTCTGCAGTTGTTAGTGGTCCACTGACGCCCACAAACTACACTACAGTCGCTGAGAAAAGGTACCACAACAAACATAGCACGTGTGTGTTGTAGAATCGTGCAATATCCCAGTTGCCCATCAACTGCTTGTATCCATCTAGCACAGAATGCTTGTCAGATTATCTCCAAACGGCAAAAAAACTGCTCGCAGCGTCCAAGGATTCTCCAAATGCGGGCACCAGACAGTCTCGCAGTGGACAGCAGACAGTCTCGCAGTGGACAGCAGACAGTCTCGCAGTGGGCAGCGGGCACCAGACAGTCGCACAGTGGACACCAGACAGTCTCGCAGTGGGCAGCGGGCCCAGACGTCGCACAGTGGACACAGACAGTCTCGCGTGGCACACAGTCTCGCAGTGGCACAGACAGTCTCGCAGTGGACAGCGGGCACCAGACAGTCGCACAGTGGACACCAGACAGTCTCGCAGTGGACAGCGGGCACCAGACAGTCGCACAGTGGACGTGTGCAGACTGCCGTTTGAGCGGCGCTACGACTGCCCAAATGCGGACGCAGTCGGACCGCACCGCCCATGGGACAGCCGACCGCCCCCTCCCGCCGCCCAGCTCACACCGAGTCCGGCGGCACTGCGCAGCGCGGAGCCGCCCTGACGTCATGGTGACGTCACGGCGGTGCAACAATAGCCCGGCTTCTGCCGACGACGTGGACAAATGTCGCGCGCCGCCGGAAGTTGCCAACGGGCGGAGGCGGAGCAGCCACACAGGATAGACGGCGCACCGCTCCTGCCCGCCTCTGGCCAGTCTGGCTGGGAGGGACGGTGGGGGCTCGTGGGTGTTAGGTGTGGGTGGGGGAGGGACTCGTGGCCGACAAGTGTCGGTGGTGGAAAGGCTCATCGGCGTGCATTTACTTGGCACGAAAGGTCCGCCCTTGCCAAGTATGTGTGGGTGGGGAGGAGCTCATGGGCGTTAAGTTTGTGCGGGCGGAGAGGGACTTATGGGCGTTACGTGTGGGTGAGGAGGGGAAGGTGGGCGTTAAGTGTGGGTGGGGAGGGGCCCGTGGGCGTTAGGTGTGTGTGGCTCGGGGAGGGGTTTGTGGGTGTTAAGTGTGGGTGTGTGGGAGTTAAGTGTGGGAGTTAAGTGTGGGGGTATGGAGAGGATTGATGGGTGTTCAGTACGTACTTGCTACGACAGCAACGGCCAATTTACCATTTGACGCATCTCGATCTTCTAAATTACGCTGGGGCGCTCATTGCATGGCATTCTAAGTGCACTTCGGGACAAAAATATAACATGTTCAGTAAACGGGATTATCCATGCAGATTCAGAACAGGGAGACTGGCAAGTAGCATCCGCGCCACCTAAGGATTCGCTGTAGCACCGTGGGGTTCATGTACAACAATGAAGTATCCTAACGAGCCTGTTGCACTGGCTCACCGAGCACCAAGCCAATACTGCACTGACCGAACACCAAGCCGATGCTGCACTGACTCACCGAGCACCGAGCCGATACTGCACTGACTGACCGAAGACGGAACCAATGCTGCACTGACTGACCGAGCGCTTTTGTGCTGCGAACCTTCGACTTCCATGATCAGATATCCAAGCATAGCATTGCTTGGGTTCTCATGTGATGCATCCAACTGCTAGGTCTTCTAGCGTCGCGGGCCTCTCACGCCGATCGGTCGTGGGTGGACTCGGGAGCGGCGCCAGCTGTGTGATGCGAACCTACACTACGGCCAGGAGTCTGACGCTCTACCGACTGCGCTACTGCGACTCCAAGGCATCAAACGGCCTTACACGCCTCGTTTGAAGCGCAACCCAGAGCCGGAGAATGTCACGCGATACACCAGGCGGAGAAATGAGACCCCGCTATGAACAATTCATCGATCATTGCCAGTGCTGCGAGCCAGGGCTGGCTATGAACACGACGTGTCGTGGCCGTCCACCGCCGACCGTGGACGGAGAGCGTCACGTCACGTCACGTCACGTCACGTCACGTCACGTCACGTCACGTCACGTCGCGTCACGTCACATCTTTCGGGCCGCCGCGTACAACCGCCAGTGGGAGCCAGTGCGCGTGCACCAACAGCCGACAGCACTCACCCTGATCTTGGGCACGAGTCGCAGGCAGTAGGGCTGGTTCTGGTACTGCTGAATCTCGCCCGTGATCTCGGCCACCTTCCGGCGTTTGCTGAAGTTGATCAGCCGGTCCGACTTGGGCAGAAAGTCGGGGTTGCCTTCGTCGATGTGCAGTATGTTGGTGAGGTACATGCCTGCGGGCGCCAGACCGAAATATACTTTCTGCATTTTATGCGTGACGACGGAGAGGTACCCAGAAAAAAACAGTGCGAGACCAGGGACTCTCGGGAAAAAACCTGATCATGACTGAAAGCGGCACTGACTCTGGCTACTACTTGTGATGAAGATGGGGGCCTTGTGATGACGATGAGGGGAGGACTTCTGCCACAGCAGCAATTAATATCACCGACCATTTGCAGAAGTTTGGAACTTGATTTCCGATCAGCTAGAAATGACATGGAATTATAGGCCACTAAACGATGCTGGTAAATTAGTCTTGGTGTCGAGGTCTAAAAACACTGCACGAGACTGAAGGTCGAGTGGGAAGCGTTTTTTTTTATAGAACGAGACAGCAAAATCCCTTCTTCAGGAAAAGTTTAGCAAGGTATTTCTCATACAGTCGTCTGTTTAGCTTCAATTGATGGAATTTATAATCGAATCATCACAGCACTGTTCTATGCTCTGAAGCAGAAAAAATAGCATGCAGGAATAAGTGAGATATCGTGAAATATGATTAAATACATACTACAATTGAAAAACCCTACTGGATGATGCCAAACTAGAGGGCAGAACAACACTTTACCCAATCTTATGCTACATTCTAGAATAAGCCAGGTAACACGCAATGGTGTTTTGACTGTATGAGAAAAACACCATCAACACTGCTGCCACACCATCCTCCCAAGTGAAATACTCTTTCACTGTTCCTTCTCATCATGAGTTCTTCCTTCTCTGAAGCTCACACACAAACACAAAGCACAAAACGAAGTTACGTCGCGAAGCCTGGCGTGAATGTCTTGGTACCACCAACCCTAGCGCACAGCGTGGTTTTCCGCCGTGTGTTGCCGGACAATCAATACCACGTCGGGTACCGTCAACCCTATCCCACCACGTGGTCTCCTACCACGTGATGCTGAACAGCCAATACCACGCATGCGGTCAGTCGCATCGGCACATTTTCACGCTCCAATGGCAGTGAACCCTATAGCCACCGTCAGACTACGCGTCCGGCAACTACTTTTTTTTTTTTTTTTTCCCCTTTTTCAATGAAACCTTTTCCCTCCCCCCCTCTGCTCAGCCCAAACTGCAGCCATAGCTGAGCACGGTTCTCTCCCAAATGCAAGACGGGAGACGGCATTGCTGTTGGTTTTACTGCGCCGCTTCTGTGTGACTTTGTAACTTGCATGCACGCTCAGACAGCTCGGTTTGTTCGAGGTACGGACTGCATTGGTCTCCCCTATCCTGGCGAGACAGATTTGGAGCCGTTTCACGAGCTCGCATGGCCTCCGCCTGGAAGGGTCAGCTGACGACTGACCCGACCAGACCGGGGACGAGCTACCTGGTGGACAGTGTTGGCCCACTGACGGCAAGTTCAGCTCTCAGTCACAGCTCTGCCGTCGGGCTTGAAATTATATTGGGAAGCTGGACCGCCAGGGTTCATGCAACTGGTTTTGCTTGGCACAGAATCCCAGTCCATAAAGCTATCCCAGCGAGCATTCGGACTAAACTGATACTAATAGGCGTTACCTCCAATGAAGCAACCGAAAATATTCCCACATCACAAATTATAGCCACGACGCCTGGGTCCCAAACAAATGACTGTGGGCACCAGCACAGCTGACTTAGATGGCTAATACAATTTACAGATCGTTGACTCCAAGATATAGTCAACAGAGCGTACTTCCGTGTTAACTATATAGCACAAACACCGCCCTCACGTTGCCGCATACTAAACAGCATCCTGACATCATTAGCAAACATCTAAGTGCTAAAGAGTACAAACACCGTCCTGACATCATTCTTCAACTCATCTAAGTATTAAATATAGAGTACAAACACCGCCCTAACACCATTCACAAACTCATCTCATGAGTTCGAGCCTAATTCACAAACGTGTGGGCTGTTTAAAGTATATGCTTTGCCACATACCACTACCAACAC
The DNA here is from genome assembly GCA_034440575.1 of Imbricaverruca yamaguchii. Classification (NCBI taxonomy): domain Eukaryota; kingdom Metazoa; phylum Arthropoda; class Thecostraca; family Neoverrucidae; genus Imbricaverruca; species Imbricaverruca yamaguchii. Next base: position 115,913 of record JAOTOL010000858.1, on the reverse strand, counting down.
AACTACTAACTACAATTCTAAGTAAGACGACTATCGCTTTTGAAGCCACCTGACAAGATCCGATTCCAAGTCGCCGACTGATCATCTTCAAGTTGACGATCAGTTGTAAACATGAGCAAGACAGAAAAAACGTATTGCTGCTATCCCTGGATACTTGATCCCGATTCATGTGCGCCAAAAGATTTCCCTGCCTCAACCTACCTAAAGAATCATAAAATCTCCAAATGCCTTAGTGAAATAGCGTAAACATCATCGTGACACCACGTGAATGAAATAATAGTCGTGCAATAGTGTACCATATCCGTTGTCAAAATTCAAAACAAATCACAAGGGTGCACTAAGTAACCAAATAGGGGAAGCATCAGGTCATGCCCTCTTCTTCATGTTTAATCCTGTATTATCTTGCTTCAGAGGCCAAGCAATCGATTAGGAACAACGATCGATATCTAACCACAGGAAAGGTAGGACCATGCATACAAAATGTAAGTTTCGTGACATTTTACTTCCCACTGAAATAGCAGCATAATTTCACACGTCCAGTGATGGTGTCACCCACTTTCGTCCCCGAATTTACGAACACCTGTACTCCAACGGTTTCTAACATCTGACTCACATACTTGGCATAGACACCTGATACAATGATACATCATACACATCTGACCTATACACCTGGCATAGACACCTGCTACGTCATACACATCTGACACATACACTTGGCATAGACACCTGACAAATATCTGACCTATACACTTGGCATAGACACCTGGCAAATATCTGACCTATACACTTGCCATAGACACCTGATACATCACACACATCTGACTCACATGCTTGGCATAGATACCTGATGCATATCTGACCTATACACTTGGCACATACACCTGACGCACGTGACCCATACACTTGGCACAGACACCGGACACACACCTGACATATACATTTGGCACAGACACCTGATATACATCTGACCTATGCACTTGGCACAAACACCTGACACATATCTGACCTGTACACTTGGCACAGACACCTGACACATATCTGACCTGTACACTTGGCGCAGACACCTGACACACACATGGCACAGACACCTGACACATATCTGACCTGCACACTTGGCGCAGACACCTGACACACACATGGCACAGACACCTGGCACATATCTGACCTATACACATGGCACAGACACCAGCCACATATCTGACCTATACACATGGCACAGACACCAGCCACATATCTGACCTGTACACTTGGCGCAGACACCTGACACATATCTGACCTGCACACTTGGCGCAGACACCTGACACACACGTGGCACAGACACCTGGCACATATCTGACCTGTACACTTGGCGCAGACACCTGACACACACGTGGCTAGCCGGCGGCGACCTGGCTTCCGACTCACCGAAGAATGGCACGCAGGGTGGATTGATGGAGCGCAGCTTCTCTTGATAGCGTTTGTAGTGGTCATTACACAGCTCGCGGGCTTCCTCCAGGGCGCGATCCAGCTTTGGCACAATCTCCTGACAAGACATCATTCAATATCATTCGAAAGCATGACAAATTTGAGAAGCACGCCACACAAATATACGAAATATTCAAGCAGTTTGGACGTGATAAAACTCCTGTGAAAAAAAAACAGGATTACCTAACGACAAAAAGACAACAACAAAAACAGTTTTTCAGTGAGGGCGTGGTGACATTGCTTCACGTGACATGACGTTCCCGCGTCCGAGAAGCATCAGCAGAGCACCAGAACGTCTTATCATAGCGGACGTGCGGATGGTCCCATGGGCTGCCACGAAATCGCAGCGGAGTACTGTGACACACCACCATCTCCCACAAAGAAGCCGCAGAGACGCACTGGCCAGACGGCGAGCGGCTCAGGTCGGGGCGCGACTTCCGGCGCCCGCGGCCGTCCGTGGCGGTGGCGGCGGCGGGGGCGGGGGCGGGGGCGGGGCCGGCACGTACCTCGAACGTCAGGACGAGCCGGTGGATGGCGGCGCTGTCGAGGGCGGCGATCACCTCCAGCACGCCGCTGAAGTTGTTGAGCTCCTGCAGCACCATCATCACCTCGATGATGCGCGACACGACCGCCCGCCGCTCGTCGATGTTGTCCGTGTCCAGCACACACCGCTCCAGCCAGCGGGTCACCTGGGAAACACACGCCACGTGACGTTACGCTGTCCGTGTCCGCCACACACTGCGCCAACCATCGGGTCACACGGGGACGCGGATGCCACGCGATGCACGTCACGTCGCCATCGTATTGTCCAGGTCGACAACGCGCTTCTTCAGCCACGGCCGCCCGGGTCACCTGGACAACACGTGAAGACGTAGCACGGCGCGCAGCCGATACACATCATGACACGAACGCCAGGGTGGCGAGCCGCATTGGGCAGCCAAGGACGCGGATACGCATAACGGCAGGGAAGCCAAAGTGGCGATACACATCATGACACGAACGCCAGGGTGGCGAGCCGCATTGGGCAGCCAAGGACGCGGATACGCATAACGGCAGGGAAGCCAAAGTGGCGATACACATCATGACACGAACGCCAGGGTGGCGAGCCGCATTGGGCAGCCAAGGACGCGGATACGCATAACGGCAGGGAAGCCAAAGTGGCGATACACATCATGACACGAACGCCAGTGTGGCGAGCCGCATTGGGCAGCCGAGGACGCGGATACGCATAACGGCAGGGAAGCCAAAGTGGCGATACACATCATGACACGAACGCCAGGGTGGCGAGCCGCATTGGGCAGCCGAGGACGCGGATACGCATAACGGCAGGGAAGCCAAAGTGGCGATACACATCATGACACGAACGCCAGGGTGGCGAGCCGCATTGGGCAGCCAAGGACGCGGATAGATACGCATAACGGCAGAGAAGCCAAAGTGGCGATACACACCACGGCAGGGAAGCCAGAGTAGCGATACACACCACGGCAGGGAAGCCAGAGTGGCGATGCACACCACAGCAGGGAAGCCAGAGTGGCGATGCACACCACGGCAGGAAGCCAGGTGGCGAACACATCACGGCAGCGAAGCCAGAGTGGCGATACACACCACGGCAGGGAAGCCAGGTGGCGATACACACATCACGGCAGGGAAGCCAGAGTGGCGATACACATCACGGCAGCGAAGCCAGAGTGGCGATACACATCCACGGCAGGGAAGCCAGAGTGGCGATACACACCACGCAGGGAAGGCAGGTGGCGACACACATCACGGCAGGGAAGCCAGAGTGGCGATACACACAACGGCAGGGAAGCCAGAGTGGCGACACACATCACGGCAGGGAAGCAGAGTGGCGATACACACCACGGCAGGGAGGCGGTGGCGAAACACATCACGGCAGGAAGCCAGAGTGGCGAACACACCAGGCAGGGAAGCCAGATACACACCACGGCAGGGAAGCCAGATGGCGATACACACCACGGCAGGGAAGCCAGGTGGCGATACACACCACGGCAGGCAGATGGCGAACACACCACGGCAGGGAAGCCAGAGTGGCGATACACACCACGGCAGGGAAGCCAGGTGGCGATACACACCACGGCAGGAAGCCAGAGTGGCGAAACACCCGCATGGAGGCAGAGTGGCGACACACATCACGGCAGGGAAGCCAGAGTGGCGATACACACCACAGCAGGGAAGCCAGAGTGGCGATGCACACTACGGCAGGGAAGCCAGAGTGGCGATGCACACTACAGAAGGGAAGCCAGAGTAGCGATACACACCACGGCAGGGAAGCCAGAGTGGTGATACACATCACGGCAGGGAAGCCAGAGTGGCGATACACACCACGGCAGGGAAGCCAGAGTGGCGATGCACACCACGGCAGGGAAGCCAGAGTGGCGATACACACCACGGCAGGGAAGCCAGAGTGGCGATACACACCACGGCAGGGAAGCCAGAGTGGCGATACACACCACGGCAGGGAAGCCAGAGTGGCGATACACACCACGGCAGGGAAGCCAGAGTGGCGAGCCGCGTTAGGCAGTCAGGGACGCGGACAAGGGCGTAGACGAGTTACGAACGTGTTCGACCGAGGGAGTAACAAGGAGTTTTGGAGTAGCGCGGAGTTCGGACCCCTTGCGGAGAGCTGCTGTGCATCAGTGGGTGTCACTCAGGCACATACGCCGCCAGGGAAGTGCACATATGCAATGATTTCACTACAGGCGAGCACACCTTGGGCGTGCCTTCGGAGGTTAGTTACGCTGAGTAGCAAAATTGATTTTGCGACAGTATGGTGTAAAAAAATTTCAAAGAATTGCGCAACAATATGAAAGTTCGAGTGAGACATGACTAAAATAAGAACGCGACCTTCCTAGGTTCACCATATCGTCGGAAAGTGGCAGCGTTAATTTACAAAGGATGAGCACTTGAAATTAAGAAGAAAATAACTTTGAGGAATGAGTGAGAATGATATAAATGTTCTTCTTTTAACAAATTCGCCAGAAAATGACAGGGTTGAGTGCAAAACCATAACTAGAGGAAGGGTGGAGGTGATGGTAGAAATAATAGAATAACAACGTCGAGCAAGGGTCCTTTCTGGGTTCCGACTTTCACACAAATAATTCGGGACACTGCCAGCACTTGACTGTAACCGCCGCGGGCCAGTGACTGTAACCGCCGCGGCCCAGTGAAGAACCTCCGCGGACCAGTGACTGTAACCGCCGCGGGCCAGTGACTGTAACCGCCGCGGCCCAGTGAAGGACCGCCGCGGGCCAGTGGCTGTAACCGCCGCGGGCCAGTGACTGTAACCGCCGCGGGCCAGTGACTGTAACCGCCGCGGCCCAGTGAAGAACCTCCGCGGACCAGTGACTGTAACCGCCGCGGGCCAGTGACTGTAACCGCCGCGGGCCAGTGACTGTAACCGCCGCGGGCCAGTGACTGTAACCGCCGCGGGCCAGTGACTGTAACCGCCGCGGGCCAGTGACTGTAACCGCCGTGGGCCAGTGACTGTAACCGCCGCGGCCCAGTGAAGGACTAACCGCCGCGGCCCAGTGAAGAACCCCGCGGACCAGTGACTGAACCGCGGGCCAGTGACTGTAACCGCCGCGGGCCAGTGACTGTAACCGCCGCGGGCCAGTGACTGTAACCGCCGCGGGCCAGTGACTGTAACCGCCGCGGGCCAGTGACTGTAACCGCCGCGGCCCAGTGAAGAACCTCCGCGGACCAGTGACTGTAACCGCCGCGGGCCAGTGACTGTAACCGCCGCGGGCCAGTGACTGTAACCGCCGCGGCCCAGTGAAGAACCTCCGCGGGCCAGTGACTGTAACCGCCGCGGACCAGTGACTGTAACCGCCGCGGGCCAGTGACTGTAACCGCCGCGGGCCGCCGCGGGCCAGTGACTGTAACCGCCGCGGGCCAGTGACTGTAACCGCCGCGGGCCAGTGACTGTAACCGCCGCGGGCCAGTGACTGTAACCGCCGCGGGCCAGTGACTGTAACCGCCGCGGGCCAGTGACTGTAACCGCCGCGGGCCAGTGACTGTAACCGCCGCGGGCCAGTGACTGTAACCGCCGCGGGCCAGTGACTGTAACCGCCGCGGGCCAGTGACTGTAACCGCCGCGGGCCAGTGACTGTAACCGCCGCGGGCCAGTGACTGTAACCGCCGCGCCAGTGACTGTAACCGCCGCGGGCCAGTGACTGTAACCGCCGCGGGTCAGTGACTGTAACCGCCGCGGCCAGTGACTGTAAACCGCCGCGGGCCAGTGACTGTAACCGCCACGGGTCAGTGACTGTAACCGCCGCGGGTCAGTGACTGTAACCGCCGCGGCCCAGTGACTGTAACCGCCGCGGGTCAGTGACTGTAACCGCCGCGGGCCAGTGACTGTAACCGCCGCGGGCCAGTGACTGTAACCGCCGCGGGCCAGTGACTGTAACCGCCGCGGGCCAGTGACTGTAACCGCCGCGGGCTAGTTACTTACATAGGTGTTGTAGACCATCCACAACAGGTTGGGCGAGGCCTGCTGTTTGTTCTCCTTGGTCTCCACTTACATTGGTGTTGTGGTGGATCATCCGCAACAGGTTGGGCGAGGCCTGCTGTTTGTTCTCCTTGGTCCACACACTGCCCACCAGTTCTGCTGGCTTGACGGCCCGGTAAAGGTCGAGCTCGAGCAGTGTCAGCTGGCGTGCCACCTCCACCGGATGCAGCATCAGCAACGGCTTCACCAGGTCATCCTGTGGGGATCAGACGGTCAGCAACCGGTATCAGGTCATCCTGAGGAGTTCAGACAGTCAGCAACCGGTAGCAGGTCATCCTGCGAGGGACACCGGGTCAGGACCCGGCGCCAGGTCATTTTGATGGAATCAGACGATCAACAACCGGTACCAGATCACCTTGCGAGGCGCACCAGGTCGGGAACCGACATCAGGTCATCCTGTGAGGGGCATCAGGTCGAGAATCGGCACGACCCCGCAAGAAGCACAGTGTCAAGATCTGGCACCAGGCCATTATGAGAGGAACACAAACACAAGGTCAGCATCAGTCATCAAATTATCATGAGAGGGCACATATCATTATAATGAGAAGTCACCTCCCGTCACCACATCTTGGGACGACTGGTCAATAGGTTTCAGAGGTCTTTGGAGGGTCACGCAGTCATCGCGCTTCAGACGGTCACTGCAAGAAATCTAGTGTATTCTTGAAGCGTTTAGCACTCATCAGATCTTGTCCACCAAACTTGAGTAACTGCAAGTCATTGAAAAGCTTCAAACAAGGTGATGGCACATAGAAAGCACGGAAAACCTTGAATTACTTTACAACACATGGCCACATCTTTCACACCGAATGGAAGCGAAAATCCAGAAGTCACAACTGAAGAATACCACATCTCGTGACCTGAGCCCGCAGAGTGAGATGAGCAAGAGTTAATTAGTTATTAGGGCTTAAGGGCGCATCGACTACATTGGAAGAGATAAGCAAGATTAAAAACACGAGCAGTAAACACGATGAATAGGAGCAAACGCACCGTTTAATTATAACTCTAGGCAAGCATCGTGTTCAATGCAAATCGAACTTAAAACCTGGGAACCGATATCATATTTTCACACTGAAGTGTGAAACAAACATACTTTATTACATGTGTCCAGCACAGTGTTAAAATGATTGTTTTTCTTTAGGTGTGAGATGTCGAAATGAGTGCAGTAGGATGTCGAAACTAGCCACGGAAACGGACTAGTTGCATCTATCCTCTATTATCTATTAAATATCTATTCAAATACCTCCTGTCTTTCAAACTGAAGGCTAAGTGAATAATGAACCTAAGGTGTTGGTGGTTGGTTTTACGACACATCGACCGTTGAGTCATGCAGCGTCGCCAATCTCTCACGCCAATTGACCGCGGGCGAAGAGTAGCGACAGGTGAGACTCGAACCCACAACCTTTCGATTGTGAGACGAACAAATTATCCCTAAGCTACTCGTCCCCTATCTACAAGTGTATCTTTTCATTTGATTTGATGGATACTAAACTTGGGAATGCCCATGTTTACGCAACGACTAAAAAACTTGGCATAAAGTAGTGTCGCATAACAGGCGATACAATAGCTAATCCCTTTCCCTATACTTCTGCTGCGAGCAAGATTGCATTTGCACTTTGTAATCCTGCATGTGAATAAAGAAATTTGTGGTAATCAAATACGGAGAGAATATTCCTTGCCGAACATGTGATATTATAATCTATTTGCATTTCTCAATGAGTTGAGCAGATCATTGTCAGCAGGTCATAGGTTCATCGTCAACCAGCACCATTGAACTTTCAAATGAAAAAAGGTAATGATGTGTCCCGAGAAAATAATATTCTGGATGCAAAAAAAAAAATCCACGCTCAGCACATTTATCTAACACCTGTTGCGGTATGTGTGACGAGATGTGTGTTCGACGAGATCAGTCACGGTAGGCATGAACGTGATACATATAAATACGATGTCAAGAATGAGGTATGAAGACTTCATGATACAGTTCAAGATGTATGGTGTCGATGCTTCTGTCCGAAGGATCCAGATTCCATCTTCGGTAGGTGGTATTTTCCCACCCAATTTCACCATCATTTCTTTCCTTCCTAATTGTTTGACTTCTTTCTTAATTATTCATCACTGGTCCGGCATCCTGGACGCCAGCACGTGAGAGAAGCGGCCATGGTCAACAGCAGGGCCGGTGTAGGCGCCAAGTCGACAGCGGGGTGCCAAGTGACGTACCGTGTTCTTCCAGTCATCCTCGCTCTTGTAGAGATGCCACTCGACCGGAGGTGGCGACCGATCCACGCCGAACACCACCTCCGGCTTCAGCTCCTCTCTGTTGCACCGCTGTCACGGACAATCACACGGTGTTACCATTGGCAAGACGAGACGGGTCATACTGGATCACACGGTCACTCGAGGGTCACAATGGGCTAGACAAGACCACATGGGGTAAAGGTCGTAGGAGGTCAGACGCGGGCACGAAGGGGCCGGACAGGGTCAGTCAGCCAGACCGGGCCGGTCAGGGTCGGCCACACAGGGTCACACTGGGCTAGACAAGGCTACCTGGTGTTAAAGTTGTATGAGGTCAGACATGGGCCATACTGGGCCAGACGGTGACATAGTAACTCGGTCACACAGGGTCACACTGGGCTAGACAAGATCACATGGGGTCAAAGTCGTACGAGGTCACACGCGGGCACGAGTGGGCCAGACAGGGTCAGACTTGGCCATAGGGTCGCACTAGGTTAGACCGGGTGACAAAAACAGACCCGCATGGTGGGATAAAATATCAGCTGACCAGATCCGGCGGCCACCATTGCCAACAGAATGCCACTCGACAGTGCGAACGCCTGGGTAGCAGCACAGCAGCCGCAACCTCACTTGCTTCCACCCCACGATAAAAAAATAGCCTAATCACTCACATTTACAGCAATGCTCCGTATTTCGACTAGAATGTGCTACCAGTAAAATGACCATGCTTGTATGTTTCATTATGTGCTAAAACATAGGCATAGGTGTTTCACAGCATAGAGGGTCGTCATACAGAGCGTCAATGGATCAAGATGCCCGAGACCGTAACGACAAAAAATTCCCGCACAAGATGCAATAAAGAACATGCATACATCATTTAATTGTGCATACACAACATGGTTCAGCCAGTACTTAAAAAAAATGCACCATAATGCCATGCCAACAGTGCTGAGCTGCGCCATTAATACGGCCGGCGGCAGGCGTCAGTTTCCCCGTGGCCTCCAGCACAACAGAGCAGCACGACCCTGTCTCGGCTACACGTGATCCGTGCGAAACGGCTCCACCAGCCTGCCGGGCGCAGCCTCACCTTCCTCGACACGATCTTGAGTATGCTGTCCGCCCACTTGCGCATCACCTTGCCCTTGATCTCGGACAGGAAGCGCTCCAGGCGGCCGAGCAGCACCTGGTCGCGCTCGAAGTCGTAGAAGTGGTGGTCCACCCAGTGTCGCAGCACGTTCAGCACCCTGACGGCGAGCCGGCGACCGGTCAGAGCGCAGCGGCGGTGCGGCGGTCACCGGCAGACTGGCCTCACCCCACCACCGTCAAGGGCAACGTCCGAGTCGCGGAACCAGGTGGGCACCATCCCACCCACACGTCTACCAGAATATCATCGGCAAACATACGCCACCGTTGGCTGGTCGATTAGCCGGAAAGCTGTACCTTACGACAAACCAGTCATAATTATTTGGCGCTGACCTACACAAGGATTTGGCGCTCACCGACACAAGGATTCAAAGACATCGCGTCGGTATAATTGTGTTGAATAATAATTTACCCTGCACTTTTAACCAGATTAGGTGCAAAAAGTATGCATTGAGGAAAGCGACAGATATTGGCAGTTACATGCCAATGTCTGTCGCTTAATACAGAATGCATTAAAAACATTAGCAGTTACATGCAGCTTGTAAGTGGCGGCATAACACGAAAACAGTAGTCACAGGCGTCGAAACGACGATCCCCGACACGTCACATTGCGGTAGACGCGCCGTAGCGATAGAGCTAGGCACCTTGATACTGATGTGGTGGTAGTAGGGACTCTGATACTGATTAAAGGACAGTAGACACTGTAGACACAGGATAAGGATAGTTGTCACTATGATACTGATGTAAAGATAGTAAGCATCTTTAAACTGATGTAAGGGATGCTAAATTTTTGTTGCAGGATTGTTCAGTGCCTGGAGCCAAATTTACGTCCGTATTTTTTGTGTTTGCGTTGGGCTTTGTCAAGTGACAAGGTGCTTCACGAACTGAAATGTTTCACAATCAATATTAATTTTGATAACACAAAATGTAAAGTCAGAAAAGAACGGAATAGCTTGCAAGCAGCGGAGTAGCGACTGAACCTCGTCACACTAATCGGTTCATCGTGAACCCCAGCTCGCCCCACATCCATTCATTTTGTGACTGGCGTAATCTTGGTCTAAATACCAGGACATGTTCCAGACAATCATTCGCATAACACCAAATATCCCAAGTAAGATTTGTAGACTGCAATTCACAAACAGTGGGTTCCAAATAGTGCACGTATGAGCCAACACCAGACGCATGACCGCTCGCAACAAGAACCTCGACAAAGGCCAACGTCGGCGCTTCGAGCAGTCGCAGTAGGCGCCACCGCCGGGGGAAGACGACTGCACCACTTGGCGGTCGCTCGACCACCCACCTGAACTTGACCGGCTGGCTGTACTCCTTGCGGAAGCGCTTGATGTCGTCGCGCAGCGTGGCCTTGACGGCCTTGCTGTCGTGTCCGGGCGGCGTGGGCGACTGGTCCGCCGGTGGGGCCGGCTCCGGGATGTCGTACCGCTCCAGCAGCAGCGTCAACAGCTCCTGTGGCAACGCCAGCAGACGCTCAACGGAAGCACACGCCGGCGCTTACGTGAAAATGCGCATCCCTTGCGATTTCCGCCGTTTCACACTAACCAATGGAGATTATTTGCCTTCGAAACTCGAAGTACATAGTTTTTTATACACGGTCTTCGCGCCAATGAATATGAGTTTTGATTTCTGAATCTGGTAGTGGTGTGGCATGATTATTAAATACATGGGTCTGCATTTTGCATTTTAATGAATGCTGAATAAATTAAAGGTTGGTGGTCATACCTCCGGACTTCGGAACCGAAATTCTTCGTATTTGCCACATCTAGCAATGAACGAACGAACCTAACGCGTACCTGTGCGGTGCAGAAGCTGCGGAATGTAGTGAGGAAGGTGCGCACGAACATCGGGTCGGCGTACATGTGGTAGGTGAGCCGCTCAGTCAGCTTGGTCAGCGTGGCGCCCTGTCAAACACGACCACAGTCAGCGTGGCGCCCTGTCAAACACGACCATAGTCAGCGTGGCGCCCTGTCAAACACGACCATAGTCAGCGTCGCGCCCTGTCAAACACGACCACAGTCAGCGTGGCGCCCTGTCAAACACGACCATAGTCAGCGTCGTGCCCTGTCAAACACGACCACAGTCAGCGTCGCGCCCTGTCAAACACGACCATAGTCAGCGTCGCGCCCTGTCAAACACGACCATAGTCAGCGTCGCGCCCTGTCAAACACGACCAGTCAGCGTCGCGCCCTGTCAAACACGACCAGAGTCAGCGTCGCGCCCTGTCAAACACGACCATAGTCAGCGTCGCGCCCTGTCAAACACGACCATAGTCAGCGTCGCGCCCTGTCAAACACGACCAGAGTCAGCGTCGCGCCCTGACAAACACGACCAGTCAGCGTCGCGCCCTGACAAACACGACCAAGTCAGCGTCGCCCTGTCAAACACGACCACAGTCAGCGTCGCGCCCTGTCAAACACGACCAAGTCAGCGTCGTGCCCTGTCAAACACGACCATAGTCAGCGTGGCGCCCTGTCAAACACGACCAGTCAGCGTGCGCCCTGTCAAACACGACCAGAGTCAGCGTGGCGCCCTGTCAAACACGACCAAGTCAGCGTCGCGCCCTGTCAAACACGACCAAGTCAGCTGGCGCCCTGTCAAACACGACCAGTCAGCGTGCGCCCTTCAACAACACGACCAAGTCAGCGTGGCGCCCTGACAAACACGACCATGTTCGCCGTAGCGCCCTGTCAAACAGGACCATATCAAAAGTGGAGTCTAGAAATATCCTCTCCAGGTTGAAACCGCTCACTACTGAACTACAAAATCCAATTACGTGAAGCTGCTGTATCATATCATTTGACACTCATTTAATAATATTCATTACCTCCTGATGGAAATCCTATACCTTGTTATGATCAGGGCAGGCGCCCATATTGTGTAGTCCATGATACATGCAGCGGTAATCACCCATTAATAGTTACAATGAAAGGATAGTGGTGCATTGACTTCTGTATGTTGTTGTGCAATCCTGTTAAAAAAAATACATTGCGGCTTAATTACATGCTAATATCACCACTTATTACACATATATCACGTGAGAATGAGATTACACATCACAAATGCCTGTCCTATAACAAGGGATAACGCAAAATAAACATACTTTGTGTGGAGCCGAAGTGGCAATGCTTGTCAGCTTCAGTTAATCATATATTTGTAAGATCAGTGACAATTCCCATTTATGGCGCGGCCATGTTGCATACCATCGGCGAGACGAGTCAAGTGGTCAGAGGTCACCAGCAATCAAGGTCACGCAAAATGGCTCACTCTGGCGACACAAACTGTCCACCACACGCCACTTTCGGAATGGTGAAATCTAAATTGTGAAACAGAGCATATGCGTTAACAGCCCATCAATTCAGCACTATCCATTCGAGACCAAGCCTGAGCCCAAGGTCACCACGCTGACGAACGCCTTGACCTATATAATGCCCATAATGGACACCTCCGATCCCATACTAACTTCGCCTCACCACTCAACCCTCGGCGGTGGACCCTCCGATTCCCCTCAGCCATCACCAATACCCAACCCCTCGGCGTTCGTGAACCCTCCTCATTCCCCTCAGCGATCACCAATGTCCCCACTCGCTCCCTTCAGCCCTCACTGGCGACCCCGCCCATTCCCCTCAGCCATCACCGGTGACCCCGCCCATTCCCCTCAGCCATCACCGGTGACCCAGCTCTGCTCCTCACCCCACACCGGTGACCCCGCACACGCTCCTCAGCCCTCGCCGTTGGTTTCGCCAGCCCACGGGTCAGTGCGGCGCGTGCTCGCTCACCTTGATCAGCGGCACACCGCCAGACTCCGGCTGCTCCAGCACTATGTTGTCGCCGCTGTCCGGCTCGGCGAACCGGTACTGGTCGGCGTCGGGCAGCCGCAGCGGGTTCTTCTTCTCCTCGTCCAGCAGGATCATGTCCAGCGAACGGTCCAGCATGCTGCCGACACGAGGCGCCAGGTGTCACACACAGCACGGCAAACCCGCACACAGCACGGCAAACCCATACACAGCACGGCAGACTCACACACAGCACGGCAGACCCATACACAGCACGGCAGACCCACACACAGCACGGCAGACCCACACACAGCACGGCAGACCCACACACAGCACGGCAGACCCACACACAGCACGGCAGACCCACACACAGCACCGCAGACCCACACACACACAGCAGACCCAACACAGCACGGCAGACCCACACACACACGCAGACCCGCACACAGCACGGCAGACCCACACACAGCACGGCAGACTCACACACACACCACAGACCCATACACAGCACGCAGACCACACACAGCACCGCAGACACACACACAGCACCGCAGACCCACACACAGCACCGCAGACCCACACACAGCACGGCAGACCCACACACAGCACGGCAGACCCACACACAGCACGGCAGACTCACACACAGCACCGCAGACCCACACACAGCACCGCAGACCCACACACAGCACGGCAGACCCACACACAGCACGGCAGACCCACACACAGCACCGCAGACCCACACACAGCACCGCAGACCCACACACAGCACCGCAGACCCACACACAGCACCGCAGACTCACACACAGCACCGCAGACCCACATACAGTACCGCTCACAGCCGTCCACAGCGACGCATAAATAGGAAGCTGTCCCGGCTCGCCGATAGCGCACGTGGCAGCGCGTCGTGATCGGCCGCGATCGGCAGTGATCGGTAGTGACCGGTAGTGATCGATAGTGATCGATAGTGATCGATAGTGATCGATAGTGTTCGGTAGTGTTCGGTAGTGTTCAGTGTTCGGTGGCATTCGGTAGTGATCGGTAGTGATCGGTAGTGACACGTCGCGGCGTCACGAAGGCTTTTCGGTAGTGTTTCTGTGTCAGTTGGGTGCGTCCACAAGATTCACGGAGTCGGGTGGGCCGTCCTCCAAACGACCGATGAGTGCACGGAAAACAGCGGCCGACGTCAGATACTCGCACGGCTGGTCAATGCCAGCGGGACGACAAAAAAAACAGACAGTATACGGCAAAAGCGGATCACAAGTGCGAAACAGCCAGTCCAACCAGGACAGGAACGATTGCCGACCGGCGAACAGTCCGACAGTATCCACAGCTCCCACCTTTTCGTATTGAGCATGATGAGACTGGCCATCCACTCGTTTTTGTCCTGTGCCGTCTTCGCGTACAGAATCACGCTCGTCTGCTCGCGCGGAGCGATCTCGAATGCGAACCGCACGTCTGTGGGTGCAGCCATACGTATTAGAGGTTGGTTGGTTGGTTATTGATTTTACGACACATCGACCGTTGAGTCATGTAGCGTCGCCAATCTCTCACGCCGAGTGGTCGCGGGCGAAGAGTAGCGACAGGTGAGACTCGAACTCACAACCTTTCGATTGTGAGACGAGCAACTTATCCCTAGACCACTCGTCCCCCATACGTATTAGAGGACTGTCGTGTTGAATACCGCTGTAGGAGTGCGGCTCCACGTGCCAGGTCACATATATTGTGATGGCCCTCCCGATAATGCGTCCTTACAGCTCTCAGCCACTCGTTAAATATACCTCTCTACATGTGCCTCTCTATGTCTATATGTATACGTGTGTATCTGTCTGTATGTATATCCCTCACTCAGCAAAACCCTCTGCGCCATATTATGTCTAACGACCCATACAGGCCAGCTGACTGATGTAGACAAACACAGTCCAGAACCTTTGAGCGGTTTCCATCTGGCGAATACGAAATGAAACAGGATGTAGATTGAAAATGGAGAAGACCAGCAAGGTGCTTTCGAAAACTAAAGACACCTAACCTTGAAGCGGAGTTTTGGATGAAAGAAAACCCCAACTTTTGCGAGGAATATGAATTGAAACAGAATATTTTAACTATAATACCGCAATCCATGGTGGTGAAGAGCAACATGTTTGGAAAACATCGCACTGGAGGTATGACAGGTTATGTACATATTGTAAAGAAAATGGTATTAAAACCATTAGCTAAGCAGAATGAGAACTTAATGTTCTTCAATTTACTTTAACGGAACTAGTTTTACTGCCTTTCTTGTTGTACATTAAACTGCAATTTCATCACAAAATAGCCTCATGGCTGGCGATCCACGAAGCACGACACCTAACAATCCAGGTGGTGTATCAAATCTGTACACAGGATGCAAGTTAAACCCAGCCGAGCATATTTAATTATTTCGCATCAACCTATCGCAATATTGCATAGCTTGAAAGCTTCCATTCGGCGTTAATCAACCTCTCCTATAGCAGGATTTTCGTATCGAAACTACAGACTGTACCCAATAAGCCATTCTATGTTAGCAGCCGGAACCGCAGATATAACACAAGCACATATCTGCGCTTGTGCAGATGTGATATTCAAAATCCCTGCATAATTTCACTGGTGGTGTGCCGAGAAGAAACGCACCGTGAATGTGACAAGCTTTCAAATTTTCCCTGAAGGAAAGATTATCCAAATCCTGGTCGGTGCATACATCAAGATTGGAAGCAAAAAAAATGTGGAGCGGGCGATGGGAGTGGAGTAAGGGATGGAAGTGGAGCGGGAGATGGGAGTGTAGCGGGGGATGGGAGTGGAGTAGGGAATGGGAGTGGAGTGGGGGATGGGAGTGGAGCAGGGGTGGGAGCGGAGCGGGGGTGAGAGCGGAGAAGGGTGAGAGAGAGAGGGGATGAGAGAAGCGGGGTGAGAGCGGAGCAGGGGATTGGAGTGGAGTAGGGGATGGGAGTGGAGCAGGTGATGGGAGTGGAGTGGGTGATGGGAGTGGAGCGGGTGATGGGAGTGGAGCAGGTGATGGGAGTGGAGTGGGGGATGGGAATGGAGTAGGGGATGGGAGTGGAGTGGGGGATGGGAGTGGAGTGGGGGATGGGAGTGGAGTAGGGGATGGGAGTGGAGCGGGAGATGGTGCTCTTCGATATTATCGGTAAGGGGAAAGTAGTCTATGGGTAAGTTGCACGTCTCACAACCCGAAAGATTGTGGGTTCCAGTCCTACCTGTCGCTACTCTTCGCCCGCATCTAATCGGCGTGAGAGATTGGCGACGCTACATGACTTAACGGTCGATGTGTCGTAAAATCAATACTCACCATCGATCATATCAGTTAAAAAAATAAAAATAAAGTTTTTCATCTTCTCTTGATTGCGGGGAAAGCAAAAAAGACTGGCTTCCTGTCAGCCTGGGGATGCATGGCCACCGTTTGCTCCCCCCCCCCTGGCTCGTCTGCGGGTTGGTCGAGGTCAAGTACAGATATGAACCTATCCCTTTGAAGTTACCGAAGGACATCAAAGGGATAGGTTCATCCCCAACGGAGAAGCTGGGGATGGACCTATCTCCAATCCCATGTTTTCATTGTTTCACCTATATACGTGGAAGACTATTTGACACTCAGCGAATCAATGACTTCGCTCATGAACCCATTTCTTCGCTTGATATAATCTATTAAACGACATTGTATCACTAAATTCACTATTTTTCCTCATCACTGACAATTATTCCAACATCCGAAACCTGACAGAACACTGGGTTGTCATCTCACCACCGCCAGACTCACCGTCGCTGTCCTCGCGGTCTTTGATCTCGACTTTTCTGATCTGGAACTTCTCCTTGAGCCGGAACTCGGCGGTGGGCCCGGTGACGGAGCTGCGCCGGCTGTTGGGCTTGCACAGCACGATCAGGCCGTCGAACAGGAACACGTGTCGCTCCGTCAGCTTGCGGCCGCTGCCCACCTTGCCCAGCTGACCCTCTGCCGGGTCACACGAGGCGTGATGGACACACCAACACACGCCGCCGCCCATCTCGCCCAGCTGACCCTCTGCCGGGTCACACGAGGCGTGATGAACACACAAACACACGCCGCTGCCCACCTTGCTCAGATGACCCTCCACTGGGTCACACAACTCACAACCACCACTACCACACGAGGGGGGATAAGACCACACAGCCAGCCCAGTCAGCCGCCAGGAATATGAGCGATGAGGGTGACGGGAAAGCCATGTAAAGGGCCACCATCGCATCAGCAGCCCACCATCGCCACCTCGCTATGTGACCATGTGGGGCGAGAGGAATGCGCTGGTCATGGCTGCTCTCTGTGCGTCCGAGCACCGCGCCACATAACACAGCAGACCGCAGACAAGCAACGCCACACCCACCCATAGCAGCAGTGTCGATGCAGGGTGACGAGGGCGACGCACCTTTGACAAACTCGCTGCAGCCGCACTGGCTGATGTCCTTGCCCTCCCAGCCGTCGATGGAGCGCTGCACCTCGTTCATCTTCTGGATGTTGGCCTGTCGCGCCGACCGGTTGCTGCGCGCTGGCGGGTCTCTGCGGGCCAAGGTCAGGTCGGGTCAGGAACAGTCGACTCACTGAGGTCGCGCTGGCGTACTTCACTATCTAACCAGTGGTGGCCCCACTCGGACTGGTGCGGCCGCCAGCGAGTGTCACGTATGTGCGGCGGCACAGAGGCCATGAGCGTCCGTTGATCGTGAGCCAGCTCGCGTGGCAACAGCTCAGCGACGCAGTTCACTGCACCAGCGCCACATATAAGCCAAAGTCACCAACGAGACGAGTATGTCCACCTGTGACTATGTCGGTGTGCGGGCGAGATCACGTACCTGTCCCAGACATGACTACCACGCATACCTCTGGGTGCACGTACGATTTTGGCTAGTGCCATTTGGCCCACTTTTCCATGATGACTTGACGGATTAAATTATTCGCATTCTGTGGTGTCGGGTGTTCAACTATCAGGAAGATGAACACCTCATTCACCAGCCTCAGTAAGCACAAGTGTTCCCTCTGTGCGCATCACGTCCAACACATACGGCCCCGTCATCCGCACGCACAAGAAAGCGACCACGTGACAGGCTGTATCGAATGCCAAGAGTACAATATCCATATTGTCAATGGTCGACTCCTGCCTACGACCGACCACATACCCGTGTTTCCGTTTTGGCAGCACGGTGATGCCGCTGCTAGAGACGATGCGCTCCAGCTGCGTCTGCAGCGTCTTCAGCATGCCCTGCACCTGTTCCAGCACCTCGCGGTCCTCCTCCGACTCTGACAGCTGGTACAGCATCTGCGGTACACGGGCGATACAGTACAACATCTGAAGTACAAGAGCGATAGGTACAGCATCTGAAGTACAACAGCGAGACGGTGCGCAGGCAGTGCGGCCCAGCCGCTCACAGATTGCCCAGAGTGCCCGATCTCACAGACCCGACCTTGGGCCCGTGTCCCGCACTGAGCAGTGCTCGGTGGGTCGGCTACCAAGATTCCTCCGGACGTTATGAGGGGCGCACGACTCCCCCGACCTGTCAGGCCGGCACACGACAGGTCCTCCAGCTGGTCATTGTTGGTTCGTTATTGGTTTTACGACAGATCGACCGTTGAGTCATACAGTGTCGCCAATATCTCACGCCGATTGGTCGCGGGCGAAGAGTAGCGACAGGTGAGACTCGAACCCACAACCTTTCGATTGTGAGACGAGCAACTTACCCCTAGACTACTCGTCCCCCTCCAGCCGGTCCGGCAAGAGCCGGCCGCCCACCTTGATGTTGTCGAAGTACTTGAGCACGTGCGCCACGGGCAGCAGCAGCAGCTTGGGCAGCATGTACTTGACGGCCTCGCGGAAGCCGTGGCCGGCCGTGCCGAGCCCGTTGAAGATCTCGGGCCGGTCGAGCAGCGCGCTCAGCCGGTCGCGGCACTGCGGCTGCATCACGTCGGTGGTGTAGCGCTCGTACACGTCGAACTCGGACTCCTCGGCCAGCTCCTCGAAGCAGCTGCCGACGCTCAGGTGCCAGCCGTCGTCGGCCATCTCCAGCGTGTCCTCCAGCTGGCCGAGCACCGTCACCGTGCACTCGTACACGTCCGCCAGGTTGGAGAAGATCAGCTCCACGTCCTGTCGACACATCGTCACACACCGTCACACACTTCGTCAGTCACACGCCGTCACACACGCCGTCACACATCGTCACACACCGCCACCGTACGTACCGTCACCGTACATCAGCACTACTCATGCGTACGCACAGACACAGAGACCATACAGACGACAGACGGACGGACGGACCGACGGACGGACCGACGGACGGACCGACGGACGGACCGATGGACGGACCGACGACGGACCGACGGACGGACCGACGGACGGACCGACGGACGGACCGACGGACGGACGGACCGACGGACGGACCGAAATACTGTCGACGGATGGACGAACGGGCACGGACCAGGCGGAGAATAGCAATACTGGCATGACCGAAGATACGGAATTTCACGGTACGGCGTATTTAACAAAACTATCCCACATCGCGAAACGATCGCTATTGCGTTTTGTAGCAGTACAATCACTATACAAAAACATGTACAAGCAAGAGGGCACCATGACAATAGACAATTATGACAACCAAGAAACACGAGCATGCTATTTAACTAAAGCAAATACAGTGGTAAAACAAAACAATCTAGGTCCAGGAATAATAAGGAATAAAGCCGGTGTGCTTTAAAGCCCAAATAACTAACCAAGAACCAGGAATAATACGTCACACTGAGCAACACGAAAGTAGAGGCATTTTATTACTATTGGCAATAGTCTAAGGAAACATTGTTTCCGTCATCGACACATCACAGTCCGGCACCAGCCCACAACCTGAGCCCGACTCCGAAAGCCAGTCACCTAGCCTGGCAAATCACTGATTCGAATGCCGATTCGTGCAGCACGTCTCATGCAAGCGGTTCAACCAACGCACACAGTGCACTCACCCTGGCGGAGGTCTGCTCGAAGCTCTCGATCTGCGCCTTGAACACCCTGATGATGAGGTTCAGGTCTCTGAGGTACTGTTTCTCCTCGAGAATCATCTCCTTGACCGCCTCGTCGTAGGACATCTTGGCGTTTGGCACCGGCTCCTCGTCTTGTGTCGAGAACAGGGGCATGTCTTCATCTTGCTCGAATATGTCGATCAACACCTAATCAACAGAGGCGGGTCATTTCACTGCATGGCCCGTGTCAATCCTTCAGGTCGTCCTCGTCTTGCCATTGCGGTTCGGGTATTATCTCGGCGGAGACGGCCATGAGGGACAAATTTGACGATCACCCTCACTTTCGCTGTAAATGAGATAGAGGGATACGATAAACGGTATGCTAACGGCACCCTTGGTCGTAAAATGAGTGCGATTTCATGTTTAAATATTGCTGATATGCGAACTGAAGACTTAGCCCGAAAGGGGGTAACGTGTAAAGGTTAACGTCACCGATCCTATGAAGGTCGAATACCTGCATGTGTGTGGTAGCAGTTGAAGATAGCAATTCTTTAAACACCTGGCAGTCAGAAAAAAGGTAATAAACGACATGAAAGCACAATAAATGTTTTACTGTCGCTGGGAAGAAAAATACAAGCTTTGCTAGCATTGTATGGCAAAAAAAGCTTTTCAACTCTAATTAAGGGAAACCATCGAATCAGAAACGAACTCTGTGTGCAGAATTGGCCTGGTTCAGCCATTTTACTTCGCAATAGTTGGCATTTCAAAACTGCAAGCAACTGGAATATACGTACCGTGGGTACGTTTTAGGCCACACCTAAGTAACCTGACCCGATCTTGATTTGAAAGCTGGAATGCCTTCAGGAGAACTTATTTACCACTACGTATATCAGTATTTGACCTAGGGACTTGAACTGAGGCATATTTTGTATGTTTCAATTTTTCGTTCCTAATTTCTATATACACTGATTTCGTTTTTGACTGCATTTTATAGGAGTCTTTTTTAATGCTGAAACATGCATCTAAAAATTGCATTCAGAGGAGATAGTGACCTGAATAAACCGCTCTAACTCCGGTATCTTAGAGACTATCTTCTCCTTCTTCTTCCGGTATCTTAGAGAATATAACTCAGTTTATATGCAATGTGTGTTCATCGGTTGTTGGAAGGCATATTACATTTCAAAGCGATTGCATGAACGGCTCAGGATCTCCTACAAAACTATCAGGATGGGGGAAATTGACTCCTGCACCCCAAATAAACAGCGACCAAAGACCATTGTGTCCAGAAACTGGCGAAAACGTCAATTTGTTTAAGGAATATTACTTTTGGCTGTGCCCGAACACAAATACAAATTCCAGCTTCCACCTAAATTCACCTTTTTTTAGACACACGACACCGCAACAATGGATTCGATGTTCAGAAATTGGTAGTCAAGATGGGCCAGCAAAGCGAGGATGAAATCAAATGCGCATGGAGGGAGGGTATCAACAGCGTTATGCCTTAATTGTCAGCATTGTCTCCCAATAAGCAGATTTTGTAATAATGTTTCGCTCATGATAAACGGAAGGACTTAGCCCGGTAAATTACCGCTCCAGCATCATCAAAAAATACAATACTGGAATACAGGCCGCAAAATAGCATTGAATTGTAAAAACAACAGACTACACAAAATTAATGATAGCACGATTTCAAATCTACATGGCTGGTGAGCAAAGGTGGAAAAACCTGGTAGAATAAAGGACACGTTTCCGTGTATCCACATTGACCGTAAGGCTGGAGGAGCCTTCGTGCACGGAGACATAGCTAAACGCGGGATTCGATCGGTGAATCACTCGGATAACGTTTAAAGTTCACCGAAATATTAAAACGGGTACAGATCAGCTGAAAACAGTGCCAAGCACATTTGCATCGTTGCAAAGTACTGCCGAAAAGAATTTCCAGCCACTATTATGAAGCTACGAAGATCACCCAGAGAAACTGCACACTGCAGAATGTGGGAGCAAGACCGGGTAACACGTGTTGCGGGTATCAGGGTGCACTAGGTGTGGAAGCCTACTAACGATCACCAACGAAGAGACCAACAAGAAATATCAAGGGCATCTATTGTCAGTGAAAAGAACATGCGCACAAAACACTACGTTGAAAACCGTGTCCAATGGATTGTTTTCCTGGTAACGACAAACTCCCATATTCGTAAGAACGGATCATTAGCATGACTGTTTTTGCGCACATGCGCCAGACTTTTGAAGAATCTCCTCATCTTGAAAGTTAGAAATCCATCCAAAATGTAGCCCAAAACCAATACAGATATTTGTATGACTTTCCACCATCTCGACGGTGCCCATAACGGCTCGGTAGTAGTCGCTACATCTCGACAGTGCCCATAACGACTCGGTAGTAGTCGCTACGACTCGGCAGCGAACAGTTCCTCCATCTGTAAAACCACCGGTGCCAGCGGAAGACGTAGCTCCGCTCCAGCCCGACACGCGCTCGCAGAGCAGAAGAGCCGACAGTGGGACGGGCCTTGGGCGCAGAGCCAACGGTGATCGGTCGAAACCCAGTGAGAGACATGCAGCGGTGCTGGTGTGGTGGTGCTGGTGTAGCAGGGCAGGTGTAGCAGGGCAGGTGTGGCAGGGCAGGTGTAGCAGGTACCGGCCCAGCAGTGCAGCGCGAGACGGCTCGGTCTACAGCGGGCCGCACACACATACAGAGGCGCGGAGCGTCACACTGAGGGAACTAGTGTCCCGTGCAGTGCGTCACGGAGTGACTGGGGGGGGGGGGGTGACGCGTTACCTTGCTCAGCACGATCCAGTTCTGCGTACGTGCGGCACGGAGGGCGGGACAGCGAGACACTGTTAGCGGAGCAGCGGTGCAGAGCAGGCGTGGCCGGGTGTGAACGAGCGCCACCGAGCGACGCACACACGTACGGCCGAGCCAGCCGAGCCAGCCACACACGTACGGCCGAGCCAGCCGAGCCAGCCACACACGTACGGCCGAGCCAGCCGAGCCAGCCACACACGTACGGCCGAGCCAGCCACACCAGCCACACGTACGGCCGAGCCAGCCACACCAGCCACACACGTACGGCCGAGCCAGCCGAGCCAGCCACACACGTACGGCCGAGCCAGCCGAGCCAGCCACACACGTACGGCCGAGCCAGCCGAGCCAGCCACACACGTACGGCCGAGCCAGCCGAGCCAGCCACACACGTACGGCCGAGCCAGCCGAGACAGCCACACCACCCACACCAGCCCTATCAGCCACACACGTACGGCCGAGCCAGCCGAGCCAGCCACACACGTACGGCCGAGCCAGCCACACCAGCCCCACCAGCCACACCAGCTACACACGTACGGCCGAGCCAGCCACACCAGCCACACACGTACGGCCGAGCCAGCCGAGCCAGCCACACCAGCCACACCAGCCACACCAGCTACACACGTACGGCCGAGCCAGCCACACCAGCCACACACGTACGGCCGAGCCATCCACACCAGCCCCACCAGCCACACACGCACGGCCGAGCCAGCCACACACGTACGGCCGAGCCAGCCACACCAGCCACACACGTACGGCCGAGCCAGCTGAGCCAGCCACACCAGCCCCATCAGCCACACCAGCCACACCCAGCCAGCCACCAGCCACACACGTACGGCCGAGCCAGCCGAGCCAGCCACACACGTACGGCCGAGCCAGGCGAGCCAGCCACAAACGTACGGCCGAGCCAGCCACACCAGCCCCACCAGCCCTATCAGACACAAACGTACGGCCGAGCCAACCCCACCAGCCGAGCCAGCGGGACGGACAGCCCCACCAGGCACACACGCACGCACCTACCCACCCACACAGTCGCACGCACACCCACACCCTAGCACACTACTTAGCAGTATCCTCCGGCCCCAGCTGCATACACGCACACCTGTATGACCGAAGCAGTCGAAGCGCCCCTAAGCCCAAACAACCAACCAAACGCACACGCACTCATGCACACACGCACACACGCAAGACCACACACGCACGCAGGCACGTACGCAAGCACGTCACACTCAGACCCATCCCAAACTGCGTTCGTTTCCTATCGTAGCCACCGTAGCAGTTCCCTCTGGCCCCAGCTGCACACTCGTCACATTCCAGCTGGAGGCGCGGTATTTTTCCTCCACAACCAGACACGGGTACCGTAACTACAGACGTATCCTACAACAGCTACTCCCGAGGCTACACACATGTGCATACATAAGTGCACACACAGACATATGGGCGCTGTATGGCCTATGCAGTCGATGCGCTCCCTAAACTACAGTAACTAACTAAATAACACAGACAAGGATACACACTAGACCCACTGCCGCAGTTCCATGCAAGTTCTACACGGAGTTATATTTTACATACTATTGAGGGGCAAGTGCCCCTCAATGTTGACTTTTCACCCTCCCCAATAATTTCAACTTTAAACGTGTGACCCTATGTAGTGTGCCCCATAATCCATTTGGCTGTTCGCCAATTGCTTTCATGCATTGTGCCCTCCACACAATAATTTTCGGAGATCAACACCTATATCCTACCGAAGCTACTGGCACACATCCTGCCGAAGCTATACGGACACATCATACCGAAGCTACACACACACACACATCCTGCCGAAGCTACACGCACGCATCCTGCCGAAGCTCTAGTCTTACTAGCAGTCTATGACGATGGCCCACCCAAACTATTTCCCGCATTCACCACTGGATCATCCCGCCCGACCAGCACCCAAGCCCCACCCCACATACCCCACTGCTGCGCGCGGTCCCACCGTCTCGGTTCACTGATGGACCGCACACCGCGCCGACAGATACGGAGACGCCTGACGTCTCTGGAGACACGGAGACACGGAGACGCTTCACGTCGTCAGCACTACACAGCCGAACAGGCCACGCCACGCAGCGCCCACCACACGCACAGCAGGACCTCACACCACACGAAGCAGGCAGTCCCGTGCCACGTACGACTCGGCGACCATTGCGACGACTAGAGTCGCAGAGTCACCAACGCGAAGGACGATGCTGTCCGACTCGGACTGCTGGTGCGATGCCAGCCGACAAGCTCTAGAGCGGTCCCACTACAGCCGGGACGATGTGCTGCCGCTTATTCTAAACTACGCAGATAGCCTTGCGCCGACTTGAGCTGGGTGCACCAGTAATGTGTGCAAACTAACGCAGTTGTGCCGTGGTGCCGGGGCAAGTGCGCATCTCTCCCGGACCACTCACGTTGCCAGCCACATCTGCCAAGTTGTAGGAACTGCACCAAACCAGTCGGGCCTAGACGCAGTGTCACGATATTATGGAGCTCAGTAGAAAACACCATTTAGTAGAAGACTGTTTGAAACTTTTTGAACACACCAGCAAATTACTAAATAACTGACGAAATTTAAAATCACTCAAATGGAAAGTCATCTTCGCCATTCCAATTCCTGGACTGGTTTTGTTTTGTTTGACATATGTAATTTTCATACTTGAACTGCATTGTATCCATTCAAACCGCCAGAGGTTGGCAGGTGACCGCGTATCTGAACGGCTTGAGTCGATATCGCCCACTACACAAATGACGACATGCCGGTCGCCGCTCCGACAGACGCTCTCCATCCAGTAAACCCTCTACGGAGAGTCGGGCACAACGGGGCAAGCCCACAGTCCAACCAGGGGACTCTCAAACGGCGCGATTCTGTGTGCTAAATTCGGCGCTGACGAGAATAAGCGGACAAGAAGCGAAGACATAGCAGGGTGCAGTGTGCTGCGTGGCGTGCGCTGACGAGCGACAAAAATGCTTGTCTCACGAGCGAATGCGAGGCGGGCCGAATCAGACAGGCCAGTGCATCTACTGGCCTTGCCAGAGGGGCACTCGTTGCAACGGACGAGCCCCCAGCCGAGGCACCTGGGTGACACCGGCAGGGGAAAGGTTCACAGGCAGGCTGCGAACAGCCGACGTGGGACATTGTGTCTGGTCACGGTGTACAGCGAGACTCAACTCAGTCAGAGGATCACTGCCACACTGTCCACCGCAACATCCCTGCGTAGTGTACCACGAGGCACAACCACTCAGTCAGAGGATCACTGCCACACTGTCTACAGCAACATCCCTGCGCAGTGTACCACGAGGCACAACCACTCAGTCAGGGTCACTGCCACACTGCCTACCGCAGCATCCCTGCGGGTGGTCCGTGCGGGGGTTATTGTTGCGGGGGAAGAGCTGCTGGGTGAACGGTAGACCCGGTAAGCATCTAGTGCAGTTGGTGAAAGCCACAGTGGCCGGAGACAACAGGGAAGCAAGGTCTGCACCAAGCAAATGTCTTTTTTGTTTTTGTTTTTGTTTTCTAATGTCGACCCCTGTTTCGTATGTAGCAGCCTATTTGGCTATACGCACTAGTACAGGCTCGATTGCTATTGGGCTTTCCTATTGCCAACTATTCAAAAGTTAGGACAGCCAGCTCAGGAATGTTTCGCAGACTTAGCGACTGGCACACCAATAGTTAGAGTGACATCCCGAGAGGAAATGGTAGAAAATAAATACGAGAAGGCACATGGTTGAAGGAGACGTAATGATAAATAGAAATATGCTACAGCACATTAATCAACTCTTGCTAGTTAATCAGGCCCACATCTAGCCAATTACAAGGCGTAGAAGCTTCGTCGGCAATGCTACCCTACCTACACTAAAACAACGACCCCCCCCCCTCGTGAAGGTCCCGCCCATAGGCCCGGTACATCACACCTGTACTCTCAGCGACGGTGACGCCCACTGAACTGGGTCGAGCTGCCTCACCTGATCGGCCGATATGGCCGTCTTGATGTCCTGCGTGGTGATTGCATGGTGCTCCACGTGGTGGATGTTTTTCTTATACTTGCCGACCAGCTGTAACGGGGCTGAGTCAGACCGATAGCCAGCACGGTGCGTTGTCGAACACAGAGCCAAAGGGCAAAGTGGTGGCTGATTGATTGATTGATTACTTGGGCTTAGGGGTGCATCAACTTCTACTGGTTATGTAGCGTCCAAAAGTGGGGGTTACAGAAACATATAAGCACATATGTTTGTTTTTAATCATTTAAAGCAAACTGGAGCTTTGCTCAAAGTTTTGCTGCCTGTGGCACTAGTGATTGTAGCAGCTAATTTTAAACTGTTTGATAACACATATCCTGCGTTTCTACTGAGTTATCACGCACATGTCCAGCTGACAAAGGACACAGTGAGGTAGCCTGAAAGCTTCACATGCATAGCTTCATCACAATTAGCAATGCAGAACTTGTACGCTACACAATATATGGTTTCATACATTTACCTATAACCATTTCAAACGATTTCTCCGCACATTCGGAACGCGATATATCTTCAAAACTGTGGGAACGGTTGGTTGATCTGACTCGACTATTTCAACGATCAAATCTACTTTGTGCATTGATGTGGCCTATAACTTCACCCCTCAAATGAGAGACCAAATGGGTGTAAACACGTCCTTTCACATACATTGCTTGAAAAGCATGCATGCAAGTATGTTAAAAATATCCAGTGGCTTCACTTCTCAGATGACAGAAGAAAACTGCACAAAGGTGTTGGGTTCCGCATTTATGGACTCGTTAATCTGTACACTATGTTGGGCCGGACGGGCTGCACCATGCGTCACTTTAAGCTGTGTATTTGATATTTCACCTTAACATGTGCACGCACAGAGAGGTGGCTCACTAGTGTTACTGCATCGTATGAATATTAAGTATTGGTCATTTGTGTTAACATCCAAAATGTACTTATTCCAATATAGGATTTTCTAATATTACCAGCTTGAAAATATACACTATTTCCTGTTAATTCCCCGTAACGTCTTCGTGTACGTTTGTTTCCAAAATATGACGCATGGCGGCGCGACGAGCACTCTGGTCAGCAAACGTTCGCACTTGGCGCATTTCGTTACAGTACACGAGTAAGGACATATCTGCGATGACACGAGTGACGCACATGCATCAGTTGTCATCGAACCTCCTGTCACACAGGTCAGGGATGTGATGGAGAAAGAAGGAATGCTAACGGAGAAAGAAGGAATGCAAACAATCAGCGTGGAGGAATTGAATGCAGGCAGGAAATCTTCCCTGTCCAATACAAAACAAGGAATAAGCTACCACCTAGCGTAAGAGATTCGTAGTGCTCCGAATCCAGGAATTGATTTTTGCTCACTTTTTGATTCTGCGAAGTGCATGTGCATGGTTTTGAGCGGGTGTCTGTGCCTGGGCGTCAATCCTTAGACACTGATATTCGTTGCCACCTCACTCGGCACAACGTTTCAAAAATGATCAGATTGAATATGGAACATGACGAACCAGCATCAGCAGGGTGCCGACCACGTGGGACCGGACCCATCCGAGATCTCCAGAGCTATGGCGATGCCCACTGTGCATCCAACCGACGGGCACTCGGTCTAGGCAGCGAAACCGATATCTGGACGAACCGGGCTGAGATTGTGATGGCTGGATTGTACCAAAAGGAAAATGTGGACAGCCAGAGCGCTCCCAGCAGGTGAATACTCACATTGAGTATGTCGGCTGCAATGTACTCCAGCACTGCAACGATGTAGAGCGAGACTTGAAAGTCGATCTTGTGCATAAACACCTCCTGAAATCACAACACCAGGGTACACATGAGAGCCCGAAAACAGTAGATTGTCCACCACAGGAGCATGATGACTCAGACCCATAATGATACTGACATACTACCCTGAGCATAATACAAATGCTAGTTCAAGCAGTATTAGACGCAGAAGGACGTCATTGTATTCTCCGGTAACCACTCAAGAGATTAAATTGCTTCGTGTGATTTTATGTGACTCCATCAGCTAAAGACCTGGTGATACCACTTCAAGATTTGTTGTGTAAAGCATATCGGATGGACATTCCTGATACACAGAGTATATCATCATTAAATTCAGGCTCTGATAGCAGCACATTATGAACCATACCCTTAAAAAATAGGGACTATCACCTCTCAAAATAGGAATGTATGGTTAATCTCATGGGTATTCAAATGTTTCACCCCATACACCGTTCTCACCTTCACAAGCAGAGTGTGCACCTTCTCAACTGGAAGAACAACAGATCGCTTCTTTCCCTTCTCCAACACTCCCCGTGCTTCAAGTATTGCCCACTTGTTAATAGGATTTGGGAATGTTCTCTCCACCTTTTCTTCAACATCCTGGAAATATTGCAGGAAAACAATTAGGACAAGCAAACCTTTCTAAAAAGTAACCACTTAATGCTGTGGACATAACCAGACACATTTATGGCATAATGGCACATTGATTTCCTGATGCCATTATCCTAGAACAGGAACAGGAAAACTATTTATTACTATGATTATTGACGATGGAAAGGGGGAAGAAACAAATCCAAGGAAATATTGGGTTTTCAAGCAATTCATGTGAGGGAAGGTATCAGAGCTTGGATGTGGGTATCATATTTGTACACAACTTAAAATGTGTCTTGGTGTGGATACAATGACTAGGACTCCAAATAACCACCAGGAACCAGAAACAAACATTCTCAAAATGCACAACTAGCTGATGTCTTGCATCCAATTTAAGAAGGCATCTAACTGGGCAGGTTTGGGGCTTCTTCAACATTCCACACTGAGCTTACAACAGTTAGAATTTGAAATAAAACAATCTAAGGACACTATTGCTAATGGTTACGTGCCTGTACTGTATGTGGCATTGGCTTCCCAGATAGCACCATCAGGAGCTGCAGTATCAGAGATTCCACATGGTCCAAGGCATCCTCCCGGGCAGTCAGGTTCATGTGCACCTGACTTAGAACCTGCAACACATATTCTGGTCATTGGCACACACATAACATTTGACTATTGCATACGCCCGAGCTGATTCATCCGTGAAGCCACAACAGACAGCAATAGGCAATGATTGTCTTTTTCCGTACTAGGACTACACATTTGCAATCATAGTTCAACACAGGTTAAGAGCAGGAAAATAATCATATTGCTGAAGAGGAAAATGGTATGTGGCATCAAACATTGAAAATTCATAAGCACTACAGATAACAATTGCAATATAGCCTTTCAAATGCCCACTGGAGGGCCTCTCAATGAAAGCAAACTGGTAGGGGGAATCTGTCATTGCATGAGAAGAAATATACAACTTTCAATATACCAGGAGGTGCTTATTTTACATCAAAGGCAACATTAAGGATTATACTGTATTACTCATTATTACCATATTTGAGTAATACAGTATAATCCTTAATGTTACTTTTGATGTAAACTCAGCACCTCCTGATATATTGAAGGTCGTACATTTCTTCTCACACAATGTCTAAAACCCAGGAGCATCTCAGAGCCATTCTCTGTTGCATTAAACATGGGGAATATGTCACTGTAAGATCTCAGAAATTACTGAAGTTGGAGATTACAGCTGTAGTGAGCTCCATGCAACATCACTTTGATGACCATATGTTAACATTTTCCAGTAAAAATGAGGTAGAGATCAGTCAGCACCTTATGCCACCTCACCAACTAAACATTTGTGGCCTTCACCCATAGGAAGCAGGTCGGTCACCTTCACTTCTGTGGTTCCTATAATTACCCATGTATTTCCACACACACACACAGAAAATGCATAAGGTGCACTTAGTTGCAAAAGGGTTGCAGGCTTCTCAGATGACAGGTTTTTACTTATAAAAAGCTGCAAAGAACTGGATTAAAATGAGGAAAGTGGTGCCATATACACACTTCCTGTGACATCTTCACTCCAATTTTGCCTATTCATATGCATTATGCATGTTGTATTTAAGGTGACACTATTTCAGACATGCAAACAGTGCAACTCAAATATCTGAAGAAAAAAAAGATGAAGCAAAGTATTTGCAAGACCCTTACAAGAAAAACCCTTTTTATCATGTTGATTTTTGCTAGTGGTAAAAACCAGTAAAAGCAGGCATGGTGGTCAAAACTCTTCACCCTGATTCGCAACAGTCATAGGATTGGATTACAATATGACTGCTAGTTTGTAGGATATTGTTGAGGGCTGGGCAAATCCTCTCCACCCAGGTGCACATGTTAGCATCCATTTAGCATTGACTACATTAACTCCAGCACTGGCTGCAAGTGTTGTGTGGCAGTGTATCTTTCTGATATCCACACAATGCTTAAAAGACATATTGGCTGAGCCAAAACATGCTCTTCATTATTAAAAAATAAAAAGTAAACATTTCAAAAAGTTGTTAAATATGGAACCATTGATGATAGGATGCACATTGTAGCACTGTAATGTGTGCAGAAAACATACTGATACTGTGCAGAAAACAAACTGATACTGTGCAGAAAACAAACTCTGAAGATATGTCAGGTAATATTAGGATATACTGTTGCTGGACATATCATAGAAGGATCAAAATGTCATCCAAAAAAGCTGCACAAAAATAATATTTTCAGTATTATTTCCATTAGGCATTTTGGCATCAGGGCTCATCAACAACTATGGCCATATTGTGTCCATCAGTACTCTTTACATTCAATAGCATCTCCAGAAGAAAATATTGTGGAAATATCCCTCTGAATGTGATAAAGATGATAGGTTAGCATAAATATATAGACAAATCCTATGAAAATCAATTGCAGGAAACATATGGAATGAACTTCTTAATGTTTATTTTTATAACTTCTTCATTGCCATCTGTCTTGGAAATAACATGTAAGCAAAATATGCACTATATATAATCATGAGACTTAGCATTGACACAGCAGATGATGCAGACTCCTTTGTTGATGCCATGATATCATGTGATCCAACATCTATATGTTTTAGGTGGCCAAACATCAGTCAGTGTTAGGTGATCCAACATTTGGCTTGGTTAGCTTAAAATAGCTTTTACATTACAAGATTAGACTAAAAATATGCACAGGTACAGGTACAGAGTTAGATTTGTAATTTGTCATCCTGGATGTTGATAGGGAAACTTCCAGATAATCAACTATAGACAGGATATTTTTATGAAACCCTACATCAATATTCCAGCTTGCACTTCCCAGAGAATATTGACAATTAATTAGAGAGTTCATTGCCAAATAGCATTAATGAACCCTAAAAGAAGAAAAATGAGAGGAAAATTTTCATAGAAAATAATGTTCTGGCTCCCAATATATTCATGAACATATGTTTTCAACACTGGTTAGATATGATGCAATGGCTTTTCACCAACTGAAGATTATGCATGTCTCATGAGAACATATAGTTTGAAAATATATAGAAGCCAGTAGCCAAATGTTTTTAATTAAAAAAATATTTTATTCTGCCACAATATGATGTGATTTGAATGAAATTGGTCATCATCTCTGTGAGAAATGTTCTTTCAATATAAAAGCAAGTCAAGTTGAATCACTTACATCTCAATTATGCTGTCATTTACCCAGAACATCAGAAGAGAAATACATTTACATCCATTAAAAGAGGATAAAAACACCAGAATATATTTATTGCAATGCAGTCATGCATGTTATTATCACTCATCAACAAAATATATGAAAAGTGTGGGGGAAGAGTTGGGTGGGGTAATATATACTGAAGAATAATGCAAAATAAAAAATAGAGTAGCATAATCTTCTGATGTTTGATCAACTAAGAACAGCTGATGTTGATTGCCAAAAAC
Source organism: Imbricaverruca yamaguchii (assembly GCA_034440575.1). Classification (NCBI taxonomy): domain Eukaryota; kingdom Metazoa; phylum Arthropoda; class Thecostraca; family Neoverrucidae; genus Imbricaverruca; species Imbricaverruca yamaguchii. The sequence goes on along the minus strand of JAOTOL010000858.1, from coordinate 83,089 downwards.
CTATGGCCATTAGATCACCAGAAACCAATGGATATTGTAACTCTTAAAATTTGCAGATGTTGGATCTCCTGAAATCTACTGGTTTGATTATCTAAAATCATTGAATATTGGATCTAAAATATACTGAAGCCAGATAGCCTAAAACCATTGTATCTAATGTCAATGTAGTGGTTGATGTGCTGCTACACATTTATCACAACTCGCCATTGGTGGCAGCATGCAGTAATCATAAAAGAAGTATGAAATCATGAAAGACATAACATAGCAGTGCTAATCTCATAGCAATTTGTGAAAGCACAACAACAAAAACATGTTGCTAGGTAAGTTTCAATAAGCCCAGTCTATACATTGCTACCCAATATGTACCTAGGGACTTCTGTATAAATATGTAATTGCTATATCAACATAATCATGTTCAAAAATTGGTTTATACTTTTTTTTAATGAAATTCCATAACTGATTGAAACTAAAAACATACACAATTGTTCTCATCACCAACACATTACTAACCTTTTCATGCATGGCTTTGTACCAATCTACATGACACCATACATACATCCTAGTTCATTGCTAGGTAGACACCTATTTGTATGGCAAAATGCATTCATTGATTGGTAGGTAGGTAGGGGAAGAGGATTGGTTGGTTGTTGGTTTTACAACACATCAACTGTTGAGTCATGTAGCATTGCCAACCTCTCACTCTAATTGGTCGCAGGTGAAGAGTAGTGACAGGTGAGACTCAAACTCACAACCTTTTGATTGTGAGATGAGCAACTTACCCCTAGGCTACTCATCCCCTAGGGGAGTATTTCCAAACATTTAGGACACCATGTAACAAATAGCTCTACTGCTGCTTCTGTATGGCTGAACTAGCAATTGTAGTATTTACTGAACACAAGAATGAATATTCAAACAGTTCCTTTTGATGAAAACCATCTAAACACCTGTAAATAACAACACTAAAACAGATAATTATTTCATAGTGGTGTTATATTTTTGAAACACCAAAGCATGGTTGTGCAGGATTACTTCACAGTAGCTGTTATGGTAGTTATTAGTAGCCACTAAAAAATACTTGTACAATTGCCAAAAGAATATTGGAGGTCACTTTCTTGGTAAATCTGGACATGAGGGTACCTTTTGTTGTTAATTGTTTTATTTGATGCTTTTTGATGTGATTAAGATAATGTGACCATTAATTTTATACACACATGATTACTTTTAAGTCAATGGTGGTATATATAATTGATGATTCCATAGGCACATGTCTGCTGCTTATAGCCTCAATGCTTTGGTAAGGAAACTCATCTCATAGCAGTGGAATTCATTTTCTAAAACAATACTGGCAGACCTTGAAACAATCTCGAGCAAATAACCCCACTGGTAACAAGACTGTGTTGTCAGAAAATTATAAACCTGAGTGTTTGTCCTCAAAAGACAGCTTAATAATTATCTGAGATACTCGTGCACAACTGGTGCACCACAAAGCTAAGCATACACTGATGCGAGTGGTGCACATGGCTGAGTGTGGTTTGTCTACAGACTACCACATAAATAAATAATGGAATAAATAAAATATAATGTAATCTGGACTAAGGTAATGTAACATAATATAGAGTATATTAAAGCATAATATAACCTATCCTAACCCAACATAACCTAACTGGAAAACAAGAATTGAGTACTGAATTGTGTACTGTATTAGAATCTCTTCTTTTCCACATATGTGACACACCAGGTACAGATGATTATGTGCAATGGCTGTATTTGTAGAGTGAAGATTATGCTGATTATGATATGTATTTCTTTCCCAACTAAAAAGTAATCATATGCTGAGAAAATGAGTGGTCAGTCATTTTCACCACAAATATTATTTTTGGCATAAAATAAAAATTATTGGCATAAAAATTTGCCTTGATCACTAATAATGCTAGTCTTTTGGTTTTCTGAAGCTGACTGCTCTTGAAAGCTTAAAATGGAGCCTACAGACTTGTCTACCTCTGTACACAAAGAATCTACATAACTATGCGATTATGCCATTATATTTTGGTAGAGAAAGGCCATCTTTTTGTTATTTACACTCTGAAAGTGGCATGAGGTATCCAAATGTTGGTGTTCAGGAAATGGAACATGTTCAGATACTCCTGCTTCCTTTGTAGCATTTCAGCTTAGGCAACTAACCAGCCTCAACAGACACGTTATCCTGAACAAAATGGAAACACTACAAAATCCCCATGGCATTCAATGGAAAGTCAATTCTCTCTTGGAAGGTACATACCTACCTATACACACATCATCATTGTTATTGGACTTTGCACTTTTGTAAGAGTAACTTCACCTTTGCTAGTGACTCCCGGAAAATACCACGCCACTTCAAGGCATTTTCTTCACTTTTAAAATCGTACACTTGAGGTTGCGTGTCGAGGGAAATGCAGCTAGTAGCTGAAAACATGTCCATTCCGTTTATAGCAACATTGTTATCGATATTCTTTCGCTTTCGTAGAGCACCGCGAATCAACAAAAATGTGTGCTATTTGGCTGCTATTCTCCGACAATCACTTCTTCCAAGTGCACACATAGTTCTTTCGATTTATTCTTCACAGTCTATGGCATAATTCGCAGATTGCTTAACAAAACAATTGACGCAACAACCAGATGCACAGCACACACACACGACGAATCGCATTCGCCAAGCTTCTATCGGATTTGTCGTTAAACAATGAACTGCGCATGCGCCAGTGCTATGCAGAAGTGCTAAAAACAAGTGTCAAATGGCCTTAGTTGAACATTTTCACAACCTGGATTATCACACGGTGGTTCCCAGTTTTCTCAAATATCGATTTGCTTAGCTTCGTGTGTAGCTAATTTATATTATTTCGTATTGAAATTTAGGAGTTAAAAAATGAAACTCTAGGACATTCAGCTGACTAAACCGTTTAATCTAATGCTACTTAAAGCAATAAATTAGGACTATTTTACTGCTTCAGTATATCCAGTGCATCTCCATGGTTGTTATAGGAAGTATCCGTGTATGGTATCTACATTGTGCATGTTCTGTATGTCTTATGAGATAAAATACATATACGCCACCATTCTCCAAGTAAGTACATGACTGTGAAATAGGCAAAATAGTAGTTATAGGATACGGCGTGTTTAGCATAAAAGACGACATTTCCTAGGTGTAAATCAGGAACTCGTATATAATCATCCAATACCATTCTTGAAATATAATTAAATTATTAAGAACATTGTCATTGACCTCGATGTATAACTACATGGCCGACTCGCCACCCGTCGCACGCTCCTCGTCCTATTCCGGCCGGTCCTGGCTTGAGCAGCGGTATATGGGGAAAAATCGAGCGCGCCGCCCGCTCCCATGCATTTTGGCCCTGAAATGAAATGTAAAATGAACGGTTGTGGATAGATTTTGATTTTTTAAAATAGCGCACAATGATGCTGCGTTCAATGATCATGATGAGCAGATAGAAACGGGGAACATCTCGTAAAGAGTGTAATCGTGTTTTTAAGGTCTAACTTCAATCACCCCATGGAATTAAGATCCCAGATTCCCGATAAACACTTGCGAAGTGAAGCTGGGGATGTTTGTAGTTATCTAATCTACTAATCAGGGGCGAATCCAGGAATTGTCCTGGGGAGGGGTATTTATCTGGCGGCGCCATTTCATAGGAGGTGCACCCTGCGAAGATACCTGAGGGAGCACCTTCGGCCAAAAACTCCGCTTATCGGAGGAGGGATGTGCACCTAAGCACACTGAATGGGTGCTTCTAGTTGAAAAATACGAGGGGAATCTCGAGCCATCCCGGATGGGCGAGGATTCAAAATCACATGGGAACATGTCCATGAATCCGCCGACCATCCCTGAATCTGCACGACCATCCTGCAGGGCACGGGTTGACGCCCAGACAGGGTGTTGCTTTATATACCTTTGAGGGGTCAAGTGCCCAGGATATTCTACAAATTAGGGGCCTCTAGGAGGAGACCCATAATTTTAAAAAGAAGTCATCTAAGGGAGAGTAAGAGGCCCCATCAATCAAGAAAGTGCCAAAAATTGGCACGGAGGCCCCCAACATTGCAAAGTGGTCTCAATATGGGAAGGGATGCCCAATGAAATGAGAGGAGGCCCTAAGTCGGAAAAGAAGGCCAGTGGATATGATATGAGGTTTCGGAGCAGGGACGTCGCCACCGGGGTGAGGGCAGCGGGGACAATCGTCTTCACCCCTTGCCTTGAGACTTTTGGGGACGCCCCCTGTAACTTGAGGAGATCACTGTCCGGAAATGTATAGGACAAAAAGGTGAGGAAGGAGCCCGACGGGAGAGAAGATGATGCTGTCAAGGAGGATCCAAAACTGACAACGAGGCCTCCAAGAAATATAATCAGGTTCCTATAAGAGACATAGGACAGAGGTTGTGAAGAGACACACAGGACGAAAAGGAGGCCCCCAAGACGAAAAAGAGACCGCCAGGACGAAAAGAATGCCACTGAGACGGGCAAGAAGCCACCCATGGTTACACGAGAAGGCTTCCGATGGGTGGCAAGATATTCTTAATTTGGAAAACGAGGTCCAAAAGATGGAAGAAAAGGACCCTACAATAGAAAGTAATGAAAAGAGATATTTATCCTGACGCAAGAGGGGGCCCCAAGATGGATAAGAAGGTCCCCCTAGGCCTGAGAGAAGGCCACTTAGACCAGCCAGATGAGGCCCACATTTTAGAAGACATGTACACTGGAAGAGAAGATCTAGGACTAGGATGCAAAAGCAACTTGCTAAGAGGATAATGAGGCTCCAAACGCAGATGAGGAGACCTCCAAGACGAGAAAGGAGTCCCATAATTTTAAAATGGGTCACCTAGGGGAGGGCATGAGGCCCCAGAAATCAAAAGATTGCCAAATATTTGCACGGAGGCACCCAGAATTGCAAAGGAGGCCCCAATACGGGAAGGGAGGCCCCAGACAATGAGAGGAGGCCCTAAGACGGAAAAGAAAGTCAGTGGATATGAGATGAGGTTTCGGAGACGCAAAAATAGGCACCAAAACGAGTAAGGTTCCACCAAGATAGAAAAGAATGATACAGAGACATGGCAGGAGGCACCTAATTCGGAAGAGGACGATACAAGATTGGAAATAAGACCCATGCTGAACGAGGAGGCCCTAAAATTGGAGAAAAAGGCTATTGGATAAGAGAGATAGCTCCCGGGCGGAGAAGAAGGCTCGCAGATGGCCAAAAGGGTCCCCGGGAAATAGCAACGTCACTGAGATAGGAAGGGTTGTGTATAATTTGGAAGAGGAGGAATCTGGGAGAGAAGGAGTCCACCAGGAAATAAGATACCACCCTTAAGATGGGCGAAGTTCGAATTAAGACGCAGAGCAAAAGGTCCCCAAGACGTGAGAGGAAGCCCCTAATTTCACAGAAAGGACTCTAGAAGAGAAATGAGGGTCCTGCTGAACTCGAGAGAAATCCCCAAAAAGGAATAGGTCTCCAGGACTGAATGAGGGCCCGAAGACCGGAAAGATTTCCAAGAAAATGAGAGGAGACCCTTAAGATGGGAGTGGTAACAGGTATGAAGGGTTGTGAGGTTTCCAAAATTGAAGATTCACTCGAAACTGGTAAGGCTTTGCCAGGATAAAGGAGGAAGCCCACGATGTGTGGTAGGAGCAGGGGCGTCGCCACCGGGGGGGCAGAGGGGGCAATTGCCCCCCCCCCCTGCCGTGAGACTGGGGGGCGCCGCCCCCTGAAATTTGAGGAGGCCCCCAGGACGAAAAGGAGGCCCCCAGGACGAAAACGAAACCCCCAGGACGAAAAGGAGGCCCTCAGGACGAAAAAGAGGCCCCCAGGACGAAAAGAAGGTACCTCAGGACGAAAAGGAGGTCCCCATGACTAAAAGGAGGCCCTCCAGGACTAAAAGGAGGCCCCCAGGACGAAAACAAAACCCCAGGACGAAAAGGAGGCCCTCAGGACGAAAAAGAGGCCCCCAGGACAAAAAAAAAGTATGTCAGGACGAAAAGGAGGCCCCCATGACGAAAAGGAGGCCCTCCAGGACTAAAAGGAGGCCCACAGGACAAAAAGGAGGCCCCCAGGATGGAATGGAGGCCCTCCAGGACGAAATGGATGCCCTCTATGACGAAAAGGAGGCCCTCCAGGACGAAAAGGAGGCCCTACAGCCCTCAGTTTCCCATTCCTGAACCATACTAAGGGCATAAAAACAATAGGAGGCCCTAACACAATGGAGGCCCCTTTTCGGGGAGCAGGAGGCCCCCTTTCGATCTCTCCCCCTGGAAAAATTTCGTAGCGACGCTACTGGGTAGGAGGCCCCTAATTTGGCAGATAATGCTCCTGGGGCATGAGAGGAAGCACCATGCCATGGTAAAGGTCCCCAGGATGTAAGAGGATGTAAGACAGGGCCCTTCAAGACGAGAGAGGACGTTGAATATGGCGGAGGGTAGGACATAAGACGTTGAAAACCGGTAAAGAGGCTCCAGGAAATAGGGCGAGATACTTATGGCGCGAGATGAGGCCTATAATTTGCAAGAAACCTCAAGAAATGGTAGAAGTCTTGCCGGGGTGTTTCAAAATTGCGATATGGACCCAAAAAATCCGGCCGGGGCTCCTGAAAATCACGCTGAGCCTGGATGTACCAAACATTTACGACCGGACCATGAAAATCAATCTAGTGGCACGACAGGTCGTACCATTCCACAACAGTTTCATTGGGACAAAAACAAATGAAGCCGGAGCAACGGAAAGCACTCCGGACATGTGTCCAACTCTGAAAACACACACACAAAAACACACAAAAAAAACACAAAAACACTCCAACTCTGGGGCCCAACAATGACGCCAAAAAAACTAAAAGACTCCAAAAAAGTGTCGAGGCAGCTAAAGCTCACGCTAAGGATCCAAGCAAATGACGTCGGGGCCCAACAGATCACATTGGACTATGTAAAAGACAATCGCGTCGCAGCCATGGAAAATCACCCTGGAGGCCCACAATGGCGCACCGTGCCCCAAACGTTGCAGCTGTTCCAAAAACCAATTCTTAACCGGAATGTCACTCTGGGACAAAAACATACCCCTTCAGTGGCCGCAGTGGCATATCAAAGGGGCAAATGCCCCCTCTATCCTGAGAGTTATAAACTCCGAAGAATCGTGCCGGGTTCCAAAACTCGCGCTGGGGCCACCAAAATTCGCGTCGGTCCACTAGAATTCGCGCAGGGGTTTCCAAATAAGTACTTCGGGCCCCGAAAACTCGTTCGGAGGCTCGAAAACTTGCAATAGGAACCGCCAAAATCGCGTTGGGTAACAGCTAAGCACAACGCTTCCCACAAACTCGAATCTGTCCCACAAAATATCGCACTCGGGACCCACAATTTCCAACGGTAGTCCCGTCGAAGCTCCACAAAATTGGAGTCTATGCCCACACGTGAGAACAGCGTGACCAGAAAAACCGGATCGGTATCCGAAAAAATATCAAGCTGGAGCCTTCCAAAATAAGAATGGATTCAACAAAATAAATGTCCGGTTGAAGAAAATGGTTCTGGAGCACCAAACATGCTACCAGATGTCTTCACAAATCGCGTATGGCACTGAAAAACATACAGTATTTTGAAAAAATACTGTATGAAACAAACAGTACATTTGAAACAAACAGTACATTAATATGAAATCATGTTTCCCATTCCCGAACCATACTAAGGGCCTAAAAAACAATAGGAGGTCCTAACACAATGGAGGCCAATTTTCGGGGAGCAGGAGGCCCCCTTTCGATTCCCCCCCCCGGAAGAATTTCGTGGCGACGCCACCGGCTGGGGCATCGATGAAAATTGCACTGGGAGCTGGAACACTAGCACCGGGCGTAAAAAATATCACGCAGGAGGGGGAGGGGTTACAGAAATAGCACTCGATAAAAAATCACAGGAATCAACACAAGGTTAATCGAATCGACCTGAACACGTGAACATTCAGAACAGGTCCAGAAAGAAAATTATCCGAAGGGCCTTTCTATTCTGAAGGGTACCGAGGTCTGGAAAAACTGGTCGTGGAACAGCTGCAGCGTCGTAACAAAGGGGTAAATCCCCATCCTGAAGGGATTAGCGCCAAAGAATCGCTCCAGATTCCCAAAAATCGCGCTGGGGTCCAGTACATTTGCATCGCGCCCCCAGAATTCGTGGTCACGAAAATTCAGATCTGGACATCAAATATTCCCTTTGGGATCTAAAAACTTGTTGTCGAGGGCCCCAAATAAACAAAGCGTGGCCCCAAAAATCGCGGCAGAACAAATCAAGCCGGGGCCCTCCAAAAAAGGAGAGATTCTGGAAAAGTAATGTCACAGCCAGGGACATAGCTCCGGTTCCTCAAACACACCACCAGCTGCCGTCAAAAATCGAATATGGCGCAGAAAACGTGCTAGAACCCGAAACATTGCGGCTGGACACTGAAATGTGGCGCCGGGGACCGAAAAATTAGGCCATGACTCACTTTTAAAAGTCAGAAGTTACCCAAAATTGCGCTGAGCCCAGAACACTGGTGTCGGGTGTCCCGGAACAACGTGTCTGGGCCAAGTAAGTCGCACCGGGCCCATTCCACGGCAATTCGACAAGTGTAAGGACCAAAATAACAGCCAATGTTAAATATTTTGCTGGAAATAATTATGTGGGTTTATCTGATGCGTCGAATCCAGCTGTGCCATCTTTAGAAAGATGAGGAATACGGTCAGGGAGTTATAACCTCGCGCATTTTTTAGATGTCACCTCACAAGGGTCTTTTGACGTCTTTAGCTCGATGGAGAACAATCTAAATTGTGAAAAATATATATCGATGAACTCACAATAATCCACTGCATCTTTTGGCCATTTCAGAATGTTCGTTTGCAGGCTATTTGAGATTATGACATCGTGACCTAGTCATTTGCTCTACTCTAACCTTCGGAACAATCACAATGCGCTTTGAAAAGGTGCAGAAATGAAGTTCGATAGTTCGATGAAGTCTTTCCAAACATTTTTTTCTTCAAGTAGGGTTTGCCCCTAAAACTCTACATATCCGTTCTAAGTTAGGTGCGTATGGTTGTTTTTGTGCTGGTATGTCGTGCCCTGTTTTAGGATGTGTTTACGACGGTCTATAACTGAAATACAAGCGAAAATCAATTCGGACTTTCTGACTCACTCAATGACTGGTTACAATCGTACCTACTAAACAGAATACAACGAGTACGGATCGGTGATGCTTTTTCAACAACTCAAATTATAAATGCGGGATGTGCACAAGTGTCTGTCCTTGGACCCTTATTATCACTAATGTATCTTGATAAACATTTAACACGTGCCACACATGACATTCTCTTATTCGCTGGTGACACTTCGTTGTATGCCTCTCAGATGACTGCCAACATTGACGCTGTGGAACGGACACTTCAACGTGACCTACACGAAATACATAAATATGGCTAAGAATGGGCAATCAGCTTCAACACTTCGAGAACAATTCAGGAAACATTTCCAGACAAACGTCAGAACAGCCCGCCAACATTAATAATTTGACGCGATAGCATACCAATACATGACACACTTACCAATTGTGGACTAACCCTGTCCCAAGATCTTCACTTTCACGAGCGCATCAACATAATTTGCAAGAAAGTGAACAGAGCACTTGGTCCACTGCACCCTATTGGAAAATATATACCCAGACAGATTCTAGATCAGATATACACAACATACATCGGACCACACTTTGACTAATGTGGTGCTATTTCCGATGGACAAATTACGATTCAAAACGCAACACGGCTAGAGACTCTACAAGCCAGAGCAGGACGGCTAGTAACCGTAACACTCTTTAGATCATCTACTGTCAAAATTCGACTCGACCTAGGATGGACCTCACTATATACCAGACGACGCATACACAAGCTGATAGTCTATCAAAAATTAAGCGACTCAGAACTGAACACACCGTACTATATTAGTGCTATCATGCCTCAAACACCTGTGCACGAGATAGGTAGGGAACTTTGTAGCGCCAGCCATCACACGGTAGCTGCAAACCATACAGCATGCTTTAAAAAAAATATTCCCAGCTTCTAGACGTCTTTGGAACAGCCTAAGCGAAAGCACATGCTGTCTCCCCCACATCTCCTTCAAAAAAGCGATTACGCAGCACTTCGGTGTGCCCAGTCCACAAAGATTCTGCACTTTTGGACCCAAGAAAGGAAACTCCCTCCATACCAGCCTTGGAGTGGATATGTCTCACCTAAACTCCCATCTATATTTCGAATTCAAAAACGTCCATCTCCCGAATGTTCTTGCGGCTGCCAAAACTAAAATGTACGGCACGTAATTCTAGATCGTCTAATTCACATGGCCCCCCAAATAAACTATTGAACAACGTTTCGCAACATCGTTGCCAGAATTTTCCAGAATTACAACCACTAACCAAGCTTGGTATTCTGCTACATGGGGACAAATTGATTGAAAACGACGGTTTGGTGGTGGCATGCTATTTTCACAACTTTGTATTCGAAATCCATAGGTTTGACATTATCTAACATTGCCAGCCAGTTAATAATGGTATAAAGTCATGCCACCATATTGCACTGAGTTTGGGTCGCGACCCATGCTGAATTGGTTGGTGGCTTCACAGATGATCTGTACCGTAGGCGGTTAGGGATATATGAGAAAATATCTAATTGATAAGAACGTACTTGTGTTTATATTTTGTTCCAGTCTCAATCCACACCTTCAGATAGGTGCCATGATTTAAGAACCTAGTACTTTTGCACCACTCTGAGAAAATGTCCAACATAACTGTAAAATGATTGCAACAAACATTGAATTTACTACACCCGTAATCTACCCGCTAAGTTGTGTGTTTGTAGACCCAATAGTTTCCGAAATCTTAGGGGCACGTACTGAATCTTGCCTCTCCTGTTCGTGTTACCTGGGAGGCCATCCGATGCTCATGTAAATCGACCCTGTCCTCCAGCATATGTGTATGCTAGATCTATAATTGCTTAATTTGCTTATAGGATACAATTGCAATTGATATGGTGCTCAAGATGAAAGCAAAAACACAACCACACTTCTATAAGGCCAGGCTAGCACTTAGGCGATACAAAATTACCCGATTCAATTCAAAACCTGACAAAAGAACGGCGAATGCAATTTTTGAAACGTTCCGTTCTATCAGTGTGCAAGGGTTCCCCAGCCACGTTTCCTCTGTTGCTCATATGTCAACGAACGATCTACGAGCCCACCCACACACATGCGTTATGGCTAAGTATTCATGTATCATTAATATTAGCATGTGTGGGCAAGACACACCGAAGCACACCCAGGTGGGGAACATCAGCTCCGGCCATACAATATGCATTACACAGACTGAGGCGGTGGGGTGGACTGCGTTCAGACATTCGGAATAAAATGTGGAGTTGCTATATGCAACTTTTTAATCGATTTGAGGCAATATTTATGTGTTCTTTCTTGGTGATGGTATGAATGACAAAATGTAATCCATATCAAGTGCAGTTGCCAGTTAGATCTACGTAACGCACTGTCTTCACGTCAGTTCATCTCATACCAATATCAGCTGAAAAGAGGCTGAATTCAAGATATCCTCAAAATCCAAGCAAGCAAGACCAAGTGGGTTTTAGCATTTGCATCACTGCGTTCGCTCGGACGCTCGCTCACTCTGACTAAACAGTCAGTGTAAACTTGCAAGATGAACGCAACCTGTGAAACTTAGGAGACATAGATCTCGATCAATGTCTCCTAGCATTTATAAACTCAAGTAGCAGAACAAATGTTGCAGATATTGAAGTGGGCCTTTCGTCGCTAGCGTCAAACGAAAGCATTGCAGATGCAAACTTGTTATCTGTATTATGACAGACGCGCACTTGCTACGTGGACTATCAATCTTGAGGTCGTGCTGAGGGCGTCAGGCTGCACATCAATCTAGGAAAAGAAGCCGTTACACATGGGCAGCGGGAAAGCAATGCTGGCAACAAAGCCTGGCTACATGCGAGCAAGCGTGGTTCTTCGAACGAGAAGTCCCAACAGCAGGTGCCTAGGCACAGTACATGGCATCAAATGTGCACCACTCTCGGTCTGGCTGTCTGAATCACGGAATTAAGATGGTTTTAATGTTCGTATAATAAATGCACTGTATGCAAAATATTTTTATCCTTCTGTACTATTTTGCGGGTTTCAATAGTTGCTCTATGTAATATTCATCACAGATCTAACTCCATTGTATATGTCATCTATGTCTTTTATGTAAAATGCGTATGAGTCGCCACTCTCCAGGTAGGTACGTGCCTGCGAAATAGGCAAAGTAGCCGTTATAGGATATGTAACGAATAATGTAAAAGAACAAGAAGTACAAGACATCAAATGTGCACCACTCTCTGTATGGATGTCTGAATCGCTGGTATCACGGAATGGACAAGTTTCACGTAATGGGTATTTTGTTGCAAAAAGTTACGTAATATTCCGCATAAAAAGCTGAAGTATTTTGTTCGTAGAAGGTGCATTTCCTACATAATTAAATGATTTCAGGTAAGAGCTGTCTTCGATTAAAAAACCTTCTCGTGATGATGACGTCAGATATGTCGTGCCTCGAAGCGGCCAAGCCAGAGACGCGCAGTGAAGTCTGGATCGGGTATTTCTTCGGCAAGTCTTTGAACTGAATCGAGTGATGGAGAGCAAGGTGACTGCTTGTGGCACCAACCTAAACGATTTTCCAGAAAATATGAAGCTCGAAAACGTATATACTCTGTTGGGGTGATAATTCAACAGCTAACCTTTCTCTTTCAAATCCAGGGCATTGTGGTATCGTGTGAACAAACAGTAGAAGCTTGTACAATGTTTTTTTAGCAAAATGTACGAAATAATTGGAAGGGTCCTGACATAAATTATACGTGCCTGAGCTGGACACCATGGCTTCCTCTCCAGTGAAAGAGAAGCTGTATATACATTCAATTAAATAAATACAAATTTACTCCACAGTGGGATAACTGACATTCCATGATAATGGTTCACTGCAAGCTGCACACTGCATGTTGTAATATATTACATGTTGCATATTACAACTTGCAGTGTGCTTGCTTAAATGCATGTTGTAATACACGAATACATGACCAACATCATAAACACTTGAAAACGTGCGATAACGCGCTCGATGTGCATCCGCAACCCGACGATCGTTCACACCTTCACAACGGCAACGGTGCTCAGAGTTTCATCCTTTCGAACACTTGGTGGCCGGACTAACGAACAGCCGCGTTTAGCTACCTCGCCCTCCAGCTCTTTGAAACCTCTATCTGCTAAACCGGTTACACCGTTGCGCAGACAGTCCAGATATCCTGAACTGCATACGATGTTCATGTCACTGACGCGCCCTAGATTGCCATGCGATATAAAGTTGAGAGTCTGTCAGGGGTAGCAGAAATGAGATATTCTACACCGTTGCGCTTTTTGTACTCTGACCATGACATGGTCTGCGCGACCGCGTGAGCCGGCTTTTCAATTTGGATCTCGAAGCAATCAATAATGTTTTCACAAGACTAAAACTTTGTCATAAATGCATGAGGCAGATTATCACGGGCCGGTTGCTGTTCTGACCAAGCAACCAATTCGCTTGAACAGCTCCCCAGCACAGGCACGACTCGAGCAGGCAGCCTCGATACGCACCCAGTGCTCACACCGAACAGGTCGGCGAGCAGGTGATACGGCGTGCCTAATATTATGCGCATCAGCACCATAAACACTGAGTCTTCCGTTGTCAATTTCTGACCTCTGTTTACATATTTAATCATATTGGCTAATAGACCAACGACATAGAAGTGCTGTGGAGGCACACCGATATACCGAGATGGGTGTCTTTTGACCAGAGCCTGAACAACCCACCGGGACATGTCATTTAGAAAATGATTATCCACCTCGGTCTCGAATGTTTTTTCCGGCTCACTATCTCACGGGAAGTAATCAGAGCTGTGGCCGGTGTCGACATCAGCACTAGCTCTTGCAACATGGGATTCTCCGAGTTCTCCACGGGTTGTTTCGCAGTCTGTTTGCGTTGCTTCATAACTTGCAGCATGGGTAGAAATAGCACTGGTGCTGCAACACTGTTGCCCACCTTTATCTGGTTGTCGGGTTGTCCACCTCTATCTGGGCTGTCGCGTGTACAATTGTCTCCATTCTCGGAGAAACATAGTTGCCATTTAAGCTAGAGCAGGCACGATTAATCCAAACTCGGCAGCGTCCCATGTGCGAAATCGAATGCCCGGCAGTCGGCCTTCGCCAGCCACGACATACGTGACGTCACAGGTACTTGGACCAATCACAAAGGATTAATTCTGAAGTGATTTTTGAATTATCTAAGTGCTTTAAGGACTTTTAAAACTAAATGAATACCACCATCGTCTTTAGAATTAAAAATCACTTGTGAAAGTTGAAAAAATACGATTTGTCCGGACACGAAACTTGTCCATTAAGATAGTTGTAATGTTCGTGTACTAAGTGCACTACATTCATAACATTTCGATGCTTCTGTACTATTTTGGAGGTCTCTGTAGCTGCTCATTAAGTAATATTCATTCCAGATGTATCTCCGTTTTATATGTCCTTTATGTTTTTATGGCAAAATACGTATATGTCGCCCAAGTAGGTACGCGCCTGCGAAATAGGCAACGTAGTCGTACAAGTCACGGATGATGCAAAAGAAGGTAAAGTATCACACATGCAGCCAAAAATATATCGGAAAATAATTATTCCTCATTATGAAGATTTAGCATCGGGTGAGAGGTCTTTCACCATGTTGTAGCCCCAGGAAAAAGACGACATTGTGCAATTTTTTATCTTCAAAACCCAGCATTTGACGTCCGCGGCACAGCGTCCCTGCCAGCTCCGGGGATTCCTGCCTGGGGGGGGTCACAATTGTCGTGGGGGCACTTGCCTGAATAGCGCCACGGCGAAAGTGCTTCGAGGCTGGGGCGGATATGCGGGTGACACTGAAGGCATGTGCCGCCATGGAAATTGGCGCACCTTCGGCCGAGAAAATACTCCACTCCAGAAAAGTTCGAGCGCATTCCCATCGATTTTTATCAGCAAGAAGCGCCCCTCCCAGAGGAAAAGGCGCTCTTTCAATGTGCTCCAGTGCATCCCCTCGAATTATTCAGCCGGGGGCGCTCCTTGGAAGGAAAAATTAAGCATGTTTGAGTGCGCCTCTGTATTTGCTCAGCCAGGGGAGCACCTTAGAAGGTAAAGGCTCCCTCAGGAAAGGCCTGAGTGCACCCCAGCCCTGAAGCTTTTTTCAGCTAAAGGTGCCCCTGCAGAGACCAAGTTCCCCCATAACAATTTCTAAACTCGCTCCTGTATAGAGGGGTGCTTTTTCCTTCCGAGGGAGCCTCTGAGCGAGAAAAAAATTCGAGGAAGATCAATTCGAGTACACTGCAGAGGCGACTTTTCCTCTTGGAGTGACGCCTTCTAACTAAAAAAATAGGGGTCACTCGGGCCCTCCCGGATTCCCCGGCCGGAGGGGCGGCCACCTTCCATGGGAGGAAGGCACATGCTCCCAGTCCCTCCCCCACCTGTATCCGCGTCTGACTCCTGCATCTGTAAGCCAGCAGCTGGCAGCGCATAGCAACGGTAGTGGTCAGTCGAATGGAAACCCTCCTGAGTGACAGGTCACCAGAGTGGAAGGGCGGACGTTACTATTTCCAGGGCCATCGGATGGGCCATCGGCGGTCCCATCGAAGGGGCCATCGGTGAGACCATCGGTAGGACCATCGGTGGGACCATCGGCACACCCGCTCCAATCGCAGTCCGCAGTTTGATGCTTTTTGCTGTATGCCAATTCCGATTTAATATTGGGGGGGGAATTCACTACAGGACGGGCCAAGTTGAACATCCAATTGCCCCTTCTTTTTAGATGCCTGGTTTTCAGATTTGCCATCGCTAAAAATGATATTTTGCGCACATAAAGATCAGCGAAATTAGCAAATTTAACTCCTTATCGCTGCCTGCCCGGGCGAATAAAGAGAGTGACACTGACGGCATGTGCCACTTCGTGGAAGGTGGCGTCTCTCAGGCCGGGAAAAGGGGCCCAATTTTGCAGTCAGAGAGCACTGCGAAAGCCAGGTGCTTTCGCAGTGGTGCCGCTCCAAAGAAATGACGCCCCTCCAGACAAGTGCCTCCATGACAATTCCTGTATCCACCCTAATTACAATATTGCTCTCTCGTGGTTATGAACTCCAGCTGGTTATATAATTGTGCGCATTGACGTGTGGCTTCTCTTCCAAATTTGACAACTTCCATTGGATCATTAAGCGAGCAGGCAATTTGAAAAAATATCTACATTTTACATATCCAGAACAGCAATGTGGCAGTGTAAATTGAAAACTAGCGATGAGAACGCCGTCCGAGCAGGTTATGACGGGATTTCTTGGGGGAGCTCCTAGTCATATAGGATATGAATGCCTACTATCACAACGGCTGCAAACAAAAACAGATTTGATCCTCCTATTCCTATTACACTCAACCATTGTACACATAGCGGACCTACGACACATTTAAAATTATTTCGATATCTTAACATTCTGATACCGTACGGCAAGCCGTTTTTTTCCCCTTAAAAAATAACCGCCTTCAATAATTTAGCAACATTCACCTTTTGAGATTACATTTCCCTTTAAATAAAAGGTGTTTATTTTTTCGCGCCCCCAAAAAAAAGGGGGGGGGGGGGTTAAATTTGGCCTTTACCTTAAAAGAATTCGGTGACCCAACGTTTTGATACCGCATAACTAGCCACGTCGAATGACGCCCATTTGATGGAAATGAAGCACAACGAACCTGGTCCGATAGATATTTAATAAATAAAACAACCTTTAGCTGTTGACCTACATGCACCGCTTGATATATTACCCAACTCTCGTTACAGAGTACTGATTTATACTATATTTGAGCGGATTTGGGTGAAGAAGGAGACAACCGAGAAACCGGTTGCATTGGACATTGACCGATAAAGTGGAATGTGAGACTAAGTTGCTCCAGCGTGTTAAGTGCAAGCAGAAGCATTTGTGGTAATGATTCGAACGATCATACCCCGTCGCTAATGCCAAAGCCAATACAAACACGCCCCTGACAATAGTCGCTGAATACGAATACGACGTTAATTTACGACTTCTTACGGCTGCCCATGACTCCCCCATGGTCTTGAAAATACCCAAGGCAACCCAGAGTCACGTTTGTTCAAGATATATCAATATATGCGCATGTGAATGCAGTCTAAGACTAAAAAGGCCTGCAATAATGCAAATTTGTTGCTTCGGAAGGCGAAATTTTCCACCCAAGAAAACACAACTATGGTCAAAGTTCATGTTATTCAAAAATGGTCGGGAAGCAGGCATTTCAATGCCTGCCGATTTACCATTCGGATATTTTGTGACGACAGATAGCCTGTGAAGCCCGTTGATTGGCTAGATCGGCTTTAGTATTTTTACAATTGTCTTCCGTATATATTTTCACTTTATAAATGATGAAGCAGAATTTTGCGACAATTATACTCAGTGTAGAGCAGGCTTGGGGGGAGGGGAGACATGGAAGAAATTTAGGTGGACAAATCGCAACTTTTCAGAAATTGGGGAACATGACCCCCAACCCCCAAGTGGTTGGTGAAATTGGTTTGCATCCCCTCTGGAAGAGCCCCTTTTCGCCCCTTCACCTTGTTGTGAAGCGAATCTGGAATTAAAGATCAACTTGGCACCGCTGGACCGCTCCATCCTCCGGAGCGGCGACACCCGACACTGCTGGACCACTCCGTCCTCCGGAGCGGCGACTCCCGACACTGCCGGACCGCTCCGTCCTCCGGAGCGGCGACACCCGACACCGCCGGACCACTCCGTCCTCCGGAGCGGCGACACCCGACACAGCTGAACCACTCCGTCCTCCGGAGCGGCGACACCCGACACAGCTGGACCACTCCGTCCTCCGGAGCGGCGACACCCGACACACTGAACCACCCGTCCCTGGACCCCGCCTCCGGAGCGGCGACACCCGACACTGCTGAACTGAGCCGTCCTCCGGAGCGGCGACACCCCACACCGCCGGACCGGGCCTTCCTCCGGAGCGGCGACACCCGACACCGCCGGACCACTCCGTCCTCCGGAGCGGCGACACACGACGTCTCCAGATCCGGGTGATCGCTGGTGGTGGCGTGACACCGCCGCGGGAAGCGGCTGGCTGACGCTGCTGTCCGATGGCCAGGTGGAGCTGAGGGTGCGCGGCCCCCAATGACCGCGACCAGCTTTAATTGTGCCATCGCATTTTCGTCCCATCATTCGATGTGCATTCTGTATATGGTGACACCTGAAGCAATATATACCTGTAACATTTAACGTTCACACTACTAGCTGTACTTCCTGTGGAATGTTCCCTCTTCTGACCCTCACTCGCTTGGAAAGTGTCACTTCATTGTTTTTTTTTGTCATGCAAAGTATTGGTCCAGTACGCATTTAGCCCATGTATTAGCCCTCGATTACTTTTTTGACCTGGTCTTCTCTAGCATATTTACACTAATGCTGTATGCACCTTTGATGGCGTGATAAATTTACGCCGGAGTACCAATGTGTACCCGGGAGATAGGACACTGTGGTTAGCTCGATACATATTCTTCGGTGATCAAATATAGGATATGGGTACCGAAAACCCAAAAATAATACGTTTATAGAAAACAGCGATCTTTAAAAATGTACACACAAATAGACAACCTATCAAAGCTTATACACGCAAAGACAGGACATTGTCACTGCAATCATGTCAAGGCCAGATTAGGTGACCTAAGGTTACGATACAACGGTGTCAAAATTATACAAATGTAAAATCTCAACCAGATCGGGCATTTTTAAGTTGAATGAGAACTCGAAAGTGCATACAGTTGAATAGCTTGAATTGTTTTTCTGGGCATGCAGGTACGTAGTTAAACAACAATATGTTGTAATCTCACGAAAATGTAACTCCGTGCCCGTTGATATGACCCAGCTAATATTGACACAGCTCGAGTCGGAGCCTTAGATAACCATGTGGACATACCTTTATCAAATTCTTAGACGTTGAGTGGTAGCATACATTTTTAACCGGCCAATCTTGTCTCGTGGAACGCTCCAGCTAACTTCATTCAGCCTCTTGGCATTAGAGCAAGAGGTTCGTAATCGGCCATTCGAAGCTTTGCGATCGAAATGATGTCCTATATTACTGCATGCGCCTAGTCATCAGTTATATAGTCGACCTTTAAAGCCCCATGCCCACCGTTGCCCGCATGCAGCCGACACCCATGTCGGAAAGATTAGGGCCGCTGTTGGGATGCTTGCGACCAGTTGTGAGCTGGGGAGTGGAATGTTGCACAAAGGTCAGACGTCAGCACACCGCTGTTGAGATGCCGAACTCAACCAGACATATTTTAATATTCCGGGTCAGTTTGCCGATGTCGGGCCGAGAGCGACCTGATGTCGGCATGCCGCTTACGCGATGCCGAGCTCACTCCGGTACATGTCGACGGCGAACCGACACCGGCATGCTCACTGGGCCACTTACTTTTAGCCCACATGCTATAAGCAACAGGAAAGCAACCGTAAGTTACTATAATTGAATATATGATTATATTGTCGTGGCCGACGGGTTCCGCGGTTCAATTTTCAATTATTGTTACTGCTGTCAATTATTTATTTAACTACCTACTTCCGTATATTTCCGTCTTTGTCCTTCCCGTGTTCAAAATGAAGTGACCAAGATGCAACAACGAATAGGGTTTTAGGCATAGGCTATATTGGAAACTGAGTGGCTTGGCTACCGCAAAGGGCCAGCTGGATCTGACAGTGACCTGAGCCCGCCCAACGCTGACGACGGGCTTCCACCGCTGCGCTGTACACTCTGCTAAGCAATGTTTATGGAGCCAAGCGGTGACTTTGATGTGTAATTCACAAAATGAATGCATGCACAATATAAACCGCAGCAATCGGGGCGGCGATACCTCCCGCGACAGATGCAGGTTCCTATCACGCTAAAAACCTCCAAGTTCAAGGCCAAATGATTATCAGCAAAACGGATTGTCTGTATGAAATAGATCCTCACATCATGTAGACCATATCCCAGAGGTCTAAAATGAGCATATTTTAATGTTTGTGATAGATACATTAGGACTCGGATATGGGGAATACTTCGATGGATTTCATCACATAATGCTGCCCTGTATTCGTTGCCATGTATCTTCCATAATCTGTTGTGCATTGCGAAATGAACATGCATATAACTGCAGAAATAGTTCGTGCATTTATCCTTTACTGCTCACTAACACACGCAGGCCACACCCTCAACGGCCTGCATACATATTTTCTGGCAAAATGTAAATGGGTATTTTGACCAAACAGCCCCTTTTCATGAAAATCAAGAGCTGTTAGAACTGCTCCCTAATGTTTGATTTGTTTCTAAACCTTGAACCTACCACCGGGACTAATGCCATCTTGCGAACGAAATCGAAAATAGCATCAGAAGCCGGCCTATGGGATGGTGGATGTTCGCCAAATGCCGTGAAGTTTTTGGTGATTGTTTGGGTGCAGCCAGTTGGAGCTATGATTTGAGTGTGACAACCATCAAGTGGAATCAGGAGCAGTCTGCTGTCTCCAAATGGAGGAAGACTTCGAACTGGTAGGTGATGAGAGGGTGCGGGTTTGGGCGACATTGACCATCAAAACTGTGGGCGAGTCCATTTTGCAATGGGGGAAGACCTTTTCTGTTTACCACGTGACTCTCTTGTTGCATGGCGAATAATTGGTCAGAAATACCTAGTCACCGAACTGCGTACCAGGCAATGGGATTACTATTCGAACCATTTCTTTTCCGGAAGTCCACGGAGTCATGTGCATTCCTCTTCATCTGTCCATGCGCTGGCTGTCTCCAAGCCCACTCGCCATGTTTAGTTCCCCTGCCTCTGCGTTGGCCTGTACCACAACCCGGCTAATGTCCAGCTAGATACACAACCCTACCCGACCTAGGCACCTAAGTGTATGGTAAATTGATTCTAGGCAATGAAACATGAGGGACTGAGTCTAGCTGAGCAGTTAAAGGTGATGTGTTGTCAAATCGAATGGCAGATGGCTCTAAATGGGGCTGCAAAAACAGACTGAATTTTTGCCTAGCAGCACATTATCATCATGATCCCCATGCAATTTAAGTCATACTCATTTTATTGTCATCAGACTTAATAGTGTCCTTTCAAATGATTTCTAACATGAATAGAAATGTGAGAAAATCAGTGGAATGTAGGTATGAGTCATGTTAGGAATGGGATTTTTTTATCTCCAAATTCCATGGCCAAACTTTTTGGTAGATTTGTAGTTTAAGAGGTGTTTAATTCTTGGAATTTCTTCTTTCAGTGCAGTGTTTATGAATGTGGTAAACATGATGCAACTACTCATTTGATCTGCAAGTGCATGATTTTCAGTTTGGAGGTAAAATAATACCCAAAGCAAGGTTTGAAGTTTCTTTATGCCTGGCATAAAGAAGTAATGTTCAAAATAAAGAAAAATATAGCACAACCTAGCCTAACCTGGCCCAGTCTTCCATGCAAAAGAAGTTTTTTCTTAATGGTACATTTTCCTTTTTCTCAAAAGTGTAAATATAAAATCCTGGTCTAACCTAGCCTTACACATTTTAAATACAAATATTTACTAAGAATTATCAAACATATTTTTGGGGAAATTGTTCCTAGTTAAAACACTGAGTAAACCCTAACCTGGCCTGACCTAACCTAACCTAACCTAGCATAGCATAGCATAGCCTAGCCTAGCCTAGCCTAGGATAGCCTAGCCTGCCCCAGCCTAGCCAAACCAAACCTGGTCCCTTTGTGTACTTCATGAAGATATGTGTAAAACTTGTTTTATTGATAGCTTAAACTGCAATAATACCATATTCTCCTCTTGCAATCCCAATCTGGGATTTCAAAAGATTTCCAACCCTGGTTATAGATGGATGTATGCATTGGCTGTTGAGAGGCATGTTTCAATTTGAGTTGGTTGGTTGATAGGTACCTGGGCATCAGCTGGCAATGCATGGGACATTAATTAAGGCTGGATTTGTGTGTACTTTGCCATCAGTGAGGTAGAAAGGGAAGTTTTGGATAGTCTAATATGGAGAGCTTATTTTTTCTGAGCCTGTAACATTGTAATCTCACTTCACCTCCCATTGAATCTTGAGCCATTTAATCTTGAAAGAAGAAAAATTAGAGGATAATTTATTGGAGGCCATAATGTTCTGGATGCCAGAAATACAGTAACAGTATATTTTGTAATCATGGCAATAATCCATTCTTGGATTAAAGGGAACATTTATGACATAGTGAGCACTCATTTCCAATATATGCATGTGTGCTGGAAGACATTTTGTTCATCAATGTGCATGTATTTGAGAAAATATAAATATTTGCATTATAATTGATTTAAAAAGTAAAACATCATCCAATGTTCAGTAAGCTAGGTATGTTTTTCCTTTCAGGTGCTCTGAATTATTGTGACCTATTTGGCATTTACATAAGAGACACCTGAGTGCAAATTGGAAAATAAATGTATGGACTGGACTTGCCAAAGCTTACATATCATACGTACTCATAACATGTATAAATGTTTTATGCATGTGGTCTTTACCATCCATAAATACAGTTGTAAAGATGGTTCATGATTTATCTGCAGCTGGTACAAATCCTGTGCATTGAATACAAGACTAAGGTGGGTGAGATGCAGTATTTGTTGGAAGTTCATCTTGGTATTCTCTTACATTGTTCAAATCTGATTCATTGTATCTCATGCTGCAATATATCCTGTTGAACACTGATATATTTGTATTAATACTGGCATGATGCTTTTTATGCACATGCTTTGCATCTTCTGAACTAATTTCACACCAAATGTGAACAATTGTATTCAGATGAATGATAATCAATGTGCATATATGTATGAAATATCTTGGTATGTCCTATAACTATGTATAATATCCAATTAAATTCAAAATTTATTTTATTTTGATTAATGTTTTGGCAGCAAATTCTGGTTGATACACCCTAGATAAAGGAAGAAAGGGTCAACACAGGTCCATCAGAGCCTTTCAGGAAGCCTTCATAAGTTAGGTTATACTCTTGTGGGGGCATGTAGGTGGTCCAGTGGGGCAAAATGCTACCATACCTGCTATGTTCAGAACATAGGGGAAAGGTATAGAAGGCATAGCCAGTGTAACAGAATGTAATTCAAGGTAATACAGTTATTTAAAGACTGCTGCAGTGGCATTGCCAGGATTCATCCACATGATGCTTCAATAAATGTGATTTTTAAAGACATGCACATTCCTGAAAGTGCTCATATGTTAGCATCTCCATTGTGTTGTGAGCTCAGTATAGCCTTTTCTCCCCCCCCACCCCTAAAACAGCAGCCAAAAAACAAACAGATCAGCATGGTGCATATGTTTCTCATAATAACAAGATGTGCAAGAACTGGGAAAGGATAATATTTTTATGTCATTTTCCATGAAATATCATGAACATAATATTAACATTCATGGAGTATTGGTTGGATGCATCCCCCATCATAGTTATGCCCATGCATCACAGCTTTGGGCAAGTTTTATTTTTTTGGTGGCCAATGTTGCTGAACAGCTTGCAGCAATCAGCATGGCAGAATGAAATTTCTGAGCAAGCCAGAGGTACATAGTGCTTTTAATCATGGAATCAAGGGAAGAGGGGTGCATTCATCTGGTATACATCATTATTTAGCTGGAGGGATGCCATGAAATTAAACAATTTTGATGCTGTACACCAAGATGTTCCTGGAGGGTGTCCTCTGTTGAGGGGAGTGCCCTTGGCTGAACACTTTAATGGGGATTGTGGAGGAGTTGCATCTGAGTGTTCCTGGAGGGATACCTTTGCCTGCAGAGTTCAAGAATGTGCACTTGAACCTCCATGGAGAAGTGTCTGGAGTGCTGCCTTTTGGGGGAGGGTGGCACATGCCTCCTGTGCCCCATTTGGATCTGCATGCACCTTGAGCAAGTGACATCTGCTGCAACAGGCTTCATCCACATGCATCTTATACATCTAGTGTTTGGACTCCATGTTCTATATATACCTTTGCCCGAAGCTTTCGGCACATAGGTGGATCCAATAATTTTCCTGAGAGAAAATCGTCCATATTGTCATCACTTAGGACAATTTCATAGCTTAGGGATGCACCAGATAAAAATGCCCGAGTTAAAAATAGTCCCTGAAGGGGCATTGGGACGGAATGGGACGGGAACCTTGGGCTCTTTTACGATGCATTCAACCGCTAAGTCATATTGCGTCGCCAACCTCTCACGCTGATTGGTCGCGGGTGGACTCGGTAAATGCCGCCGGTTGCGAGATTCGAACCCACAAACCTGCGATCAAGAGTCCGACGCTCTACCGACTGCGCTACGGCAGCCCCGAAATGGGACGGGGGAGGTGCTGTGCTCGAGTGTCATTGAAATGATACTTTTCTATTGTGGGAAGCGCATGAGATCCAAAATTCATGTGAGGTGTGACCATCCTGGATAAATGTCTTCCCATCATAGGAACTTTCCATGATAGATGCCCATTTATCATGTGCCAATTTAAAGTTGCTTAGTTTTGGCCAGCGACGACATTGAAGTCGACGAGATAGGTGTCGATGTGCCCCTAAACTCGAAAGAGATGTAGTCACCCAATATGGCCGTGGCCAGGGTTGGTTTTGTACTTTTTAATCCTGGTTGTGGGGAGAATGTTTCGGGCATCGAATATGGAGAGCGTGTTTTTAGTCGAGCATGTGACATCAGAGCCTCAGTTTGCACTTTCCATTCGTTCCATACGTTCGACTTATATGACACTAGCAGCCTGTCAGGAAGAGGCATGCATACATCCATGCATACTGCTTTGTATCTTTTTTAGGGGGCGGGGGGTACACTGCTCCTATTTTAATTTAAGCCCCTAATGTCGCTGTGAGTCTCGAACCCTAAGCCGTGATGATCCGAAATGGAGTCGGAACAATTCAGATATCACTGCTGAGCTTTTTTCTCTCAAGTGCTTCTCAAGTCTTCTCTTCCCCAGATGTCATACTGCGTACCATAATTTTCTACGAGTGAAAGTGGCATGACAATCATCATTTCCATGGCATGACACCCATGTATGTATCTTGTTTGTTAAATCCATCGTCAATAAATATCGATCTTTACCACGCAAGAATGCAGCTATTGTACATCGAGCAAGATAAACACAACTTCCTTGTGGAACAGGCTTAAATATAAGTATATGAGCATTGCATCCGCGCGAATACAAGTATAACTAGTCCGCTATTTATGTTCATTATATGCATAACAAGTAAGAAGATTGCACACTAAACCTTCACCACACTTCAGTGATAAATTATTCGTGAAATAGGGTAGAATATACCACTTTCTGAACGCTCCATCGACATCCTTCTCCAAGAAGTATCGACATCATGCTCCTTGGAACCTACACCGTCCGCTCGAAGTGCCTACACCATCAACTGGAATTTGAGTCTGAGGCATCAAAAGCATTATAAATGACATTAATTCCATGACAAATTTCACATCCTAGTGTGGTCGTTTCGACATCTCACACCTAACGAAAAACCATTATTTTAACCCTGCCACACTTCGTCACCACCAACATATATTTTGACAATGCGTAATATCGCACAGCTGGTACTTACAAACTACATGATCTTACGGGTAGCAGCGGCGAGTTCCAGCTGCAATAATTGTGGATAGGTGTGTAACTGTGGCGAGTTCCGAGTGCCATCACTGTTGGTGGATGTGTAGCAGCTGCGAGTTCCAGCTGCCGTCACTGTTAATGGGTGTGTAGCAGTGGCCAGTTCCGGGTGCCATCACTGCTGATGGGTGCGTAGCAGAGTGCTCAGCCAAGTAAGGGCAGTGATGAATTATTCGTCAGATAGGGTGGAATATACCGCTTTCTGACCATTGGCTCGATATCCTTCTCCAAGAAGTATCGACATCCTGCTCCTTGATGCGTGCTTTCGAACTCTTCGTGTTTCATTTCCAACAGTATTGTTCTCGATAAAAAATGGTGATGTACGAATATTTTGCAGCGCAATTTCAGGAAAATGGATTACCTTTGACGTGATATGGCATGCAAAACAGTTTCCAGATCCTGAATATAGCTCTTATTAAATTTATGAACCTCAAAACAAATGATAAAGGTGCAGTTATAAGTACACCATCGGCAAATTTCAGCATCCTGCTGTGCTCCTTTCGTCATCTCGCACCTAACGAAAAATAATTATTTAAACACTGAGTTAGGGGACTGGGGCCAGGGTCCCCATAGGAGAATCATGGCTGCGCTACTTGTGTGTAGGGCGGAGTTATACACAAGTCATGTCTGGAACACCCATATGATAATTTTGAAATGCTCTATTCGACAATTTTATTCATGGTCCCCTAATATTCTTAGCCATAATTGCCGTGCCAATCTTGAAGTCCACCTCAGTTGTAATGCCATTCTGCTTAGAAAATAACCAACCACCAGCGCATTGCCATGCTATGTCCTGCCAAGAGGATGTGTGATGCTATTTGTAGTATGTTCTGTCATTGCTATTCGTATTCTCATCAAAATGCTTCAAATTTTAGGAACGCATACATAGGGATGGAATGGATATTAGGAATACCAACATTTATAGACATGTTAGATATGGGCGCTGTATGACCGAAACAGTCGATGCGCCCCTAAGCCCAAATAACCAACCTAGACATGTTAGATTAATGCAAGATGTTAGTAGTAGTGGGCCATTTCACTGCGGTAATTTTTAATTTGATGATCAATTTTCCTTTCATTTGAATTTTGTGTTCATGCGATCTTAATATCTCTCCTAACCCTCGAAATGCGTGGGGGGAGGGTATTTGGACTCATCTTAAGGTTTTTCTGAGATAACTCAGAACCCTTCAAAATATCGCTTTGAGGTATAACATACCTTCCGACAATTCATAAGCACACGTGGTGTCAAGCAATTGAGATAGTCTCTTGACAAGTCGGCACCTTGTGGCGCCAACAAATTGAGATACAGTATCGAAATGTCGGAACTAGGGCTGGTCAGCGTCGGGTGGCGACCTGGTCCCAAATCGGGTTTTGGATGTACATTGAAATATGCACACCTGGATGGAGCATCGGTAGCGCAGTGGTTAAGCGGGGAGTCTGGGAAACCACAGGTACCGGGCTCGGTTCTTCGCGATGCCCGCCTTTCCTTCTAAGGTGAGAGACAGGCGACGCCATGCAGCCTCGACTGGTGCGTTGTAAAGCCGGATAAACGGAGTTTTTTTTTTAAATGAACAAACCATACAATACAGTCAAAATTGAATGTGTGTACAAATTATAAATAGTCCATATACAGCATGCAACCTCAGGTTACTTCGCTTGGTCGAACGAAGGTTTATGCTATGGGGGTGAATGATCAATTCCGGTCGAAGCGCCCTAAACCTCCAATAACTAACTAACGGAGGTGCTAGAAAATTGTACAGGTTGTTATGACTATCGTAGTCTCTCCAGTGGGATCCTCACACCCGTCTCCGGGTTGTTATTAAAGATCCCCTCTCACTTCCAAACTAAGCGGTGCACGAAAGCGAACCGTGCATTATCGGGAAGTCCTCAACGAATGGGACTTTATGGTGGCCTGACAGTCAGTTTAAAAAATTTGCAAATCAAGGATTTTTTTTTCAGAAGAAACTGACTTAAATTACATTGCATACCAACATTTCTCGTTTGTTTGTTTCTTTATTGGGTGATTCCCGACGCACTTGACGCACATTCATGGCTAATGGCACCACCCACACTGTTTCGTCGGTGGGCCGCGTGATTGGGAAACTTCCCTAGCGGTTGGAGTGTTGAACCCGGTACCTTTGATACCCAGAGCTCGACACCTTAACTACTCTGCCATCCCCGCCCCCTCCGTTTCTCGTAAAGACGAGTTAAAACGTACTCGATTTGATAGCAAATCACGCAGCGCACCACACAGAATACAAAGTTTCTCTCCCGCCCTTCATCCTTCCATCCAGAGTTTCTCTCCATCTGTGGCGTGGGCTATGATCGTGCGGTCTCTTTGATGACGTACTATAATATGACCGGATAAACTTTGTGGTCAACGTTATGTTATACTCTAATTGCTCCATTTAGTTGTTTTTGTCGTGAAACAGTAATCCTATTCCTTCAAGTTCTTTTCAACAGGTTTTTATAACACCTTAATGCCTCACTCAAACTCAGACAAGTGTTTCCACAAGAGACCAGGCGAAGGGCCTGCGGCATTTGTCTGCATTTCGTCGCAGCTCCTGAGCTTAAGTTCTGTCATCTTATTACATGCGTCAGCATTAGCCTATTGCTGTTCAGTTGAATTTTTGCACAGTGGGTGAATGAGACATTATGGACTCGATTTTAGCGTCGCCTTCCGGCAGCAGAACGTTCTGTGAAACAGACAATGACAGCATGGTTCGAACAGCAGCCCGGATGCCGTGTGGGTGGCAGTGGCACGCCATGGCAAGTGCGCGCAGAACTTGTATTGACGTGACTGCTCTGACCTGGGGCCAAAGTACGGCTTTGTTACGCCGGCTTGACAGGGCCGGGCGATACTCCCCCTCCTCTTACTCAAGGGTTGGTTGGTCGGTTGCTTATTAGTTTTTACGACGCGTCGACCATCGAGTCGTGTAGCGTCGCCAATCTCTCACGCCGATTGGTCGCGGGCGAAGAGTAGCGACAGGTGAGACTCGAACCCACAATCTTTAGATTGTGAGATGGGCAACTTGCCCCGAGACTACTCGTCCCCTCTTACTCTAGGGCGTGGCCCGGAGTTCTAGATAGTCTGGCAGCCGTTGCATCCTTGTCGACATTTTTGTCCATCGCGATAGGCTTAGCCAAGATGGCTGATCAGGGCAGCGCAGCTATCAATAGAGCTGAAAATTATTTCAACTATCAGCCACCTTCGTATGCGCGGGGGGAACCCCCACTATCTCCGGTTCGGATGGATCTACGAAAACAAGCGAAACGACGTTAGAAAGCTTTCCACGAGCTTAAGCATGTGTTTTAAATTTCCTCAGGTCCATTTCCTGGATTCTAGACACATATAATATCTGGATCTCCGATCTTCCTGGTGGAACCTCATAATCATGCGCGTATGAGTTCATATGATATGATCATGTCATGCGTGTATGAGTTCATTTAGCGCCCACACTTGAGAGCCCCTTGGGCGCTGTATGACCGAAGCAGTCGAAGCGCCCCTAAGCCCAAATAACTAACTAACTTGAGAGCCCCTGAGCCGAGCGGGCACTGGAAGAGGCAGATTCCAACCCCTCCCCTAAAATCTCGAAAACTTCTGGGCGGATTTGCTCGCTGGAAACTGCGTTCTACTTGTCGCATGAAATACACATGCAAAACGTTTACAATGTTACCAGAGGCAGACACAGAGGGCAGAATATGTACAAATAGTGGTATATTGTTGAGACACATTTTGGATCACGATTTGAACAATAATTGGAAATGTCCGAAATTGGATTCTGTTAATATTTTACGCAAGCCATGAAATTCCGTGCATAATTACAATTCACGTGTAGCATGATTGTAATTACCTGATATAACAACTGCCAATAGTGTTCTGTTGTGTTCTGTTCTGTAGCGTTATGTAGTGCTCTGTTCTCAGTTTACTTTGAGCTTGCAAAAGACAAGTAAAAAACCCAGTGCATATCCCAGAGACCGGCCAAAAGGCCCACTGGGTTTCGTGGCTCTAACCGCGTTTTCGGTGCTTATGCTTGCCACCTCCAATCCTGACCCGCCCTCGGGTGGCAGCGATTCCAGCAGTCGTGAGCTCGCACTCGCCCATCATTGATGATATTTTGGTGAACACTGAGAAGGTGCTGGTGCTTAAAAATCATAGTTTCGAGTGAATCCTGGGAACCCCCGGAATTTGATTGATTACATTCAATTTGTGATCCAAGTGACAGTTTTTAGCCAATTATTTCGCGATAAAATTATGATATATTTCCGGAGTTTTCAGCGCGAGCCAAAAATAATCGCTGTGTGGGAATGATGGTAATTGTTTTTGTCCACTCGTAGACCTCACAGTGTAATCACTTCCGGGGTGCCAATAACCAATAAACAGCCTTCCTGAATTTCCGCCGCATGAGGAGCAAATATGTCTTCCAAAATACAAAATGCGACAGTATGTGTGCAAAATTATGCTGTCGTGGGGAACCAGCGTCCTCATCGTCGTGGCAGAGTTAGCAGACTGATTTAAAGTCGAATATTGTCCTAGAACGCGCACAGGCATAACGTTAATTTCCAGAACAAAACAGTGGATGTAAGCGCCCCAGCTCTCCGTCCAATATCTCCTCTTGCGGTTGGGCATATTTCGATCAAGCAATGCTGCGTTCACTAGTGAAACGGCGACTTGCGGCAAGTCTGCCCTGATTTGTGGCGCCACCTATAACATGCTTCCAGTGCTGCCATCTATTGCAATGAGAACAAAGGGCTCGTGCCGCTCGGGAATCTGTCGATAGAATGTGTATTTGTTCGCTGGTAGGCGCGTTCCTGTGAAGAGTACAATCATTGGATGGCTGTCTGCGTGCTTATGATGACAGGCACACGGAGGGTGCAAGTCACATCTGTGGCCATGTCGTGCCTTATGATCTGATGTCGATTGGTGTTTGCAGTTGGACCGAAAGAAAGCAACACGCCCACTGCGTCCTATGCCACCAATGATTCAAACCTGGTTCTTAAGCTCTTAAGCTCTGTGCACGGCATGAGAATGAAGTTGGCAAGCTGAACTGGGCGGGACAAGATCTTGCTCAATGCTGGCCTCGGGTGTGTCTAATGCCAAGGTTTTACAATTTTCTGGCTCGCAGCCCCACCAATATGAAAGCGGCGAAAAGCGTCCACACCATTTCCACAAAGCCTGACGTCACTTGGCGCCGTATTGGTGATTGGTCATCGTCATCACATATAACTAGACGCCACGAGGTGGCACTATGCCGGCTGCGAATAGGTCACACATGCAACACCCACAGGTACCTCTTGAGTGGCGACCAAGGGCCACTGTGCCCAAGGTGTCATGCTCCACTATCAGTTCAGCATGTCTTGGTTGCGTGTCCCAGACTTGCCCAGGAGCGAAGACGACATTTTGGACGCACTTCAGTCTCATTAGGGGACTTACTGGGGACGAGTCGCCGTTTATTCAAACGGGACAACTCTTTCGCTTTCTCTCAGAAATAAAGTTGTACGTAGTGTATGCTCCTCATTAACACCCTGTCTAATATGTAGTAAGACCATTACGTTCTAATTTACATCTCGACCGGAACTTGTTTGGAAATGTAGTGTACGTGAAGTTGTCTCGACTAGCCTTCGCTTAGTCAATACTTTGTGACAAACTATGTTATGGCCGCTGCCAATATAAACAAACAAACGTCACTTCGCGAGCTTCTTCATTGTTGGTGGCGACAATTATATTGAACCGTTCACTGCTGCAGTACTGTTCCTGTATTTGCGATATCTTCTGGTGTTGCCTTTTGATATCCGACGATATCGATGGCCGGAAACCCCAGTGGGAGCCTGGCATTTTGAAGGGGCTGAGGTACGCCACATTTAGTTATTCTGAGCCACCGCCCGGTCTCGCTGGTAGGAGTCGTTCGCCCAGGCGGGGATCGCGCATTGTGCTTTTGCCGTCTAATGTATGTGGTATAACGCGCCTCGTCGCCGAAATGCGACGAGGCGGTGGCCGTCCGTCTTGGCCAGTGGCCACCGTCAGCGCCAATTGAGCGAACTGTCGGCAATCGTCCCGCGCTCCTCCCGCCTTCTTCAGCACTTCCGCCGTTGTGACGCCCCACTCCTTTAGTTGGTCCAGACGTGGATCGTAGAACATCTCCGCTTGTGCAGGGGCCATGTGCAGCCATTTGTTTCGGAACCACTCGAACAGACCTATCTCGGACCCTGACGACGTTCCTCTGGCGGCTTTGAATGCGGAGGCCAGCACGAGCTTCAGGCTGTGGTGACGTCAAGCCAGTTGAAGTGGATGCCGGCCGTACTTTTCATCCAACAAAATGCAATACCCAGACTGGACCCCAGCGTTCGAGGCAAGTCGTGTCAAAGGAGAACGCAGCAACCCGCTTCTCCAGCCCCATTCCACGAGTACCTCTGCCGCCTTGTTCGTCATGGCCTCGCCGGCGCCGGTGCCGGTGAGGAGGGCGGACATTACCAGTAGCTTTTTATATGATGGCGGAAGGCTTGGACCGACGAATGCGTGGCGGTTGACTCGTCCCGGCTTAACGTCGATGGTCGGCATGAGCTTATATCAGTGCAAAACAAGGACTGCGTGAACGGCTTCCACCCCTTTGACTAATTCAGTCATGCAAGTAGGTTCCACGTCATATGCAGCCTAAATATAATGTATTTTCATAAAATATGGAATTATTGCGACCTTCATTCAGCATAGCCCTAATCTGCTTGTTTGTTTATTGGGTGGTTCTCGACGCACCGTACGCACATTTCCGGCTAATGGCGCCGCCCACACTGTTTCGCCGGTGGGCCGCGGGATTGGGAAATGTCCTGAGCGGCGCTAGTGTCGAACCCGGGACCTTTGGTACCCATAGCCCGACATCTTAACCACTCAGCCATTCCCGCCCCAGCCACAATCTGTAATGCATGCCAAGCATATTAGTAATTTTCAAACCAGTATGCATATTCCTTCCCTTAAGTGGTTTGTCACGCGACCACGTTGCCAGAGGTACTCGGCCGTTGCGGAGACGCCTCCGATGATGACGTGGAACAGCCACCCATCTAAGCAACCGCAGTCGCCGACGCTTTCCGCCATCGTTACTTTCCCATCTCCATCCGTTCCGTCTCTTGTTCAGCTCGCTTTACCATCAGCTCCGATTTATTCGACAGGTCCTCGACCACCTTGCCCATCACCATCTTTTGTTCTCCCCCGTGGTCGACGAGGAACGCACGGTCCTCAATCGTGATCATCTTCAAAGTATCATGATGGGAGATGTCTGATAGCTTCGACAGCTCTCCATCCAGCATAGCGGTAAACACAAGCTCCCCATCCGACTCGAGCTGCTTGGACCTCATTATAGTTTCGTGCTTGCAATCAAGGCAGCCAACTTGCTGGTTACCAGTTTTATGTCTTAAAGAACAGTTATCTCGATTATTTGTCTATCTGACTTCTCAAATGTTCCAAACATTCACTAATTTATAGTGCGAAAACAGTCTTGTGAAGTGTTGACGCCGAGATTCGAACAAGGTGCCTGTCCGTTACATATGATCTTTGACACACTTCCGGGACCCCTAAATATTTTTGAATTCAAATTAGGTTTTACATGTAGAGTTTCCCGATCAAACGCCACAAAAGTGGCGTTGGAAATTTCCCCACACGTAATGAAACACCGTAATATATATAGTATATATATATATGTATATGTATACATGTATGCATATATATTGGTTTGAGTACCGAAGTGTTTCCACGCTAATAGTACGTACGTCGGTAACGTAGTGGAAGATATGTTGTATAACCATCCAAGACCTCCCCTGCCATCACTAGATGGGTCCGTCGTGAACACACGACGCCGGATTAGCATCGACAGACGGGTTCGCCGTGGAAGGACGTCGTTGGGTCGGCCTCAGCAGACTGGTTCGTCGTGGACGCGCGGCGCTTAGTTGACATCACCAGATGGCGCTGTTGTGAATGGTCGGCGGTGGGTTGGCATCACCAGACCTCGTCTGTCGTTTCGGCTGGCGGCCGCCTGATATGTCCGATACGCCGCTGGCGGCTCGGTGACTGGATGCGTCGCCGAGCCTCTGCGTCGGTCGGCACGTGCTGACCGGCGCGTCTGTCACCCACGTCTGTCGATCGTGCGCTCGTTCGCTACGTGCGTCGGCCGGCCGCCGGCGCGGTGAAAGGGGATTGGGCCGCGTCGGCGCCGCCCGACGAAGCGCGTGCCCACGCGGCCGTGTTGAGCACGGCCGGACGGAGCGTGTGGAGCGTTGACCTGGCGTTGACCTGGCGTGTCTGCACACCGGCGCGCGATGTGACGCCGGCGACGCGGCGGTCGCGGCCGGCCGACACGCGCTGTCGTCACCGGCTGACAGGTCGGGGTGTGAGCCCCGGCTGGCGCCCGTGTCGATGACGAGAACTGCGCCTGGCGCAGCCGAGTCTGGCCGCGTCGCCGTGTGTCACTGCTGCGTGTTTATGTGGGACACGTGATTAGGCGGGTGGTGGTGGGTTCCGGGACCAGTAATTGGGCTGCCCTGAAGCGATGCTGCTGACCGACCCTGACACCCTGCAGGGGTGCTGGGTGCTGCTGAGGCCGCGGTAGTTCAGCTGACAGGGCGTTGGACTTTTCATTGTAGGATCGTGGGTTCGAATCCCACGGCTGTCGGGGTTACCGAGTCCATCCGCGACCGGTCTTGCGTGAGAGATTGGCGATGCTAAATGATACAGCAGTAGAATGGGTCGCAAAAGGACTGAAGTTTGTCTATGTGTTTCTAAGGAGGGTGTGCTGAACTGCTGGCGCCCTGGTGGTGGTGCTCCGCGTCACACCACCGATGGCCGACGTGTCCCACCCGTCACACGTGGGGCTGCCGCCCACCAGCCCGTGGGCCGGGTGTGCGCTCGGAGCTTTCTCAGCGCACACCACAAAGTCAGCCGTCACCGCCGCACATCGTTATCAGCTCTTTACTCGGCGTGATAACGCCACCCGGGCTCTGTCCGTCCCAAAATGATTGGTGCTGCGGTCGAATCTATTTTGAATGCGTCCGTTCCACTCGTATCGCTCGATATTCGATTACAGGTCACGCCATGTTAACGCCAACACGGCCCAATTTTGCATCACGTTTTGGTGATGTACCAGGATTGTTACTTTCAAAGAGGCCACAGAGAGGAATTTTGAGCTTTACTTCTTCTGGTACAGTGCATGGCGATCGTTGCCCTCATCTCCCCTCTGTGTCCGCTCGTGATTTTCCAACCAAGTGACGTGTTGTCGCACCATCGGCATGAAGAGCACGGAATGCTCTGGCCGTGTTTGGCCCGGTGCCGACCTTGGTGGCGCGGGCGTCACGAGACCGGCATCGATTGTCGCCGCCAGAGGGCGGCGGCGCGCGACCGACGACCCAACCACCAGGCGGGGCCGGTCGGGGGCTCGCCAACCGGGCCGTATCGAAACAGTCGACGGCCGGCGCCGTGGCCGGCCCGCCCAGTTGTCGGGCGGGCCGGCCCGTGTCTGCCGGCTCGTGCACTGACGCGCGGCACGTATTGATCTCGTGACTGGCGTCAGGCTGGCGCCGGGTCGTCTCACCCCCTCCCCGCCCCACCACCACCGCCACCACCGCCACACCCTCTACACCGACCCGGCGCCGACACCCCGTCCCTGTTCCGAGGGGATGAAGCACGCTGACGACGGCCAGCGGTGGCAGTTTTTAGCGGTGTCTGCGGCGCCTGCCCCGCGCTCGGCCGCCGCCGCGGCCGTGGCGGCGGTCTGCACGTGTCGGCGGTGGGAGGGCGCCACTGTTGGCCAGCGCTGGACGTCGGCCTGGCTGGCGGCGGGGGAGGCGCGGTGACTCACCGGATGGCTCGAGGCCGCCGACGGGCCCGGCCGGCCGAGAACGCCCGCTCCGGGAGGTGCCGCTCCACCCGCCCGTGCAGGTCCCGCCCGTGCAGGTCCGGCCCGTACAGGCCCCGCCCGTGCAGGTCCCGCCCGATCGAGGCGATCCTTCGGTTAGTTATGTGCGGTTCGAATGGGCCGGTCTATACTGTTGATCTACAATGTAATTCCACCACAAACCATTTGATTCAACACGAATCCTTTTCTTTGCCACACTTAATACTGCTAACGTGGCATAACTTACGCGCGTCATCTTTGTTTTCACCTCCAGCCTACATGGCCGAGCCCCAGGTTGGACGCTTTGATAATTCATTGTTGGTGTTTATTGTGGAAAAGAGATTTTGCAATCGAATGACATGCAGTCGGTAGCATTGATTTGTGTGGTGTAATGAGCGGCGGTGTATCATAACCTCCAATGGTCATAACCTTCAATGCATCATAACCTCCAGTGTATCAATACCTCCGATGTATCAAAACCTACAATGTTGCAAAAATCCTACAATGTAGCATCCAATGCGCCATAGCCTCCGATGTTCATAACCTCCACTACAACGTAGCCTCTAATCTATCATAACCAGCAATGCTCATATGCTCAAATGTATCAAAACCTGAAAAATCCGCTGACTGCGCATTTGCATCGCAAGCGAATTCGGTTGGTTGGATCACTTGTAACATAATCCACCGATGGGTAAAATATAAAGCCTTTGGTTCATAAGCTTCTCACCAGATGACTGGAGGTTTGGTGGAGAGTGTATAATAACCTCCAATGTTCACACTGATATGCAAGTGATGACATGCTATGCAGCTGTGGGTTCGACTACCATCACTGACAGACATATAATATATTTGCTGGTTTGGAGCGTGGAGTGTTAGTTCGCCAATTGCATAGCATGCCGTACAATATTATGAATTCTGGAGTTTTGTGCTAGAAAGAACTCCTGATGCATTAGTACTGAAGCGAAACCAAAAACAACAGGACACACGGTCGGATCTCGGACGGTGTGCGGCATTTCCATTGTCCGAGTCCGTGTCATCCACATGAGTTTCACCCGACATCCTCGTCGAGCTGGTCCATACTTGACACTACATTTCTTATTCATCTTTTGTACACCATTGTCGAGCCGTCGTTATGTCGCATACTCGTTGCTGCCCCCCATACCCCAGCTGCTATTTAGCAGCTGGGGTATGGGGAGGGGAGGAGAAGCAACCCACAAAAACGTCCACACGAGATAGACGCTTAATCTGCTTGTCGTCGGTGCTGGCAAACTAAGTCTAGACATTTATCTAATCTGCGGGGTGAAATGAACTGATATCGTCCTTCCGTCTGTCCACTGTGCGAGTTCCATCACAATTAGACGAAATGAGGCGTTGGCACATGTCACGATGGAGCTCGTACAGTCTGCAACAAAGCGTTTGGTGTAGTACAGGTAGTGGGCGTCTTTTATGGATTCTGGTTGCGTGGTCAGCCCGCCTCCCTCCACTTTTTAAAAGGTGCATCGCCTATGCATGCAGCTGTGGAGGCCTCTTCTTATGACGTCACCCCTCCGTTACCTGGCTTAGCATCAACATATGTTTGTGTTGAGGCGTGTGAAGTTAACCGGGCATTGGCCGTGCTTATTGACATGGGGGGGGGGTAAAAACGTTCCATGGTTATCTCTGGAACTTTAAGTGGTATGAACAGCAATATATAGAATCGCGCGACTTCAGAACAAGCTACGTTTTGTATGTCTGGTGAAAAAGTAGGTCAAAAGTCAAGGCTAAGTGCCAAAGCCTTGTGCTTTTTCTTCTCATACTAGTGATATGGCGTGCAATAATACATTGTTCATATTCTGTCAAGGTAAAGCATTTGCCTGAAGTATACCTCATGAAAAGAACCATTCCAGAATATTAACTCCAAGGTTACAAGTGAAGGTGAAATGAGGTCAAAATAATGGGAACCTTGTATGTCAAACCACTGGGCAGATTTCAATTATTTTGACGCCAATTAGTTACCATTATTAGTGCGACCACAAAACTAAAGCTCCCCCTAGGAATTTGAAAGATCATACGCCAGTAATCTTTAAAGATATGTCTGTAAATTTAATAGACATATTCTTCGGACTAGTGTATATCATAAATATTCCGTTTTTTAACAGAACGGCGTGTTTCTTTTATTCAAAGATATCTTGAGAAATGTTATTGTTCAGGAAAGTGATTTTCGGCATTCACGTTACCTCGACATACCACCTGAACGAAAATTTTGAGGTGGCAGTTATGTAGAATTTGTAGAAAATGTAGAATATATTTCACTCGCTGTAAAAACTGATTTTTTAACAAGTCTGGTCAAATTAGATCAAAGTCCATTGGAGATAACCGCTCTTTGGCGTTATTTCCGATTGATGTAAGCTGACATCACACATTTTCTTCAAGCATAATGTGCAGAGATGGTGTGAGAAAAGCCAACATTTCATGGTGTTGCTTTTATTCGTCTTTGAGATGTCTGAACAATTCACTATGGGGCCAAGCACACCACTCCCCAACCGCTAGATTAATGACTGGACAGGTGGGGCATTCTACCAAACAAAATATTTTGTCAATTTTGCACCCTCAAATTTTGTATGGGGACGAATTTGTTCGCTAGATAGTTAGCATTTGCACACGCCTAAACTAGTTTCAGCTTGGTCGAACCAAAGGTTTCGGAGTTATAGCCTCCGGCAGTATTATTTGGTCAAATCACATTGCGAGTTTGACTGCGACTTTACGCCCTTCGCTATGCACGAATTTGTGAATACGTTTTGAGTGGAGTTTCGTGTAGGAACGAG
The DNA here is from genome assembly GCA_034440575.1 of Imbricaverruca yamaguchii. Lineage (NCBI taxonomy): Eukaryota > Metazoa > Arthropoda > Thecostraca > Neoverrucidae > Imbricaverruca > Imbricaverruca yamaguchii. Next base: position 44,581 of record JAOTOL010000858.1, on the reverse strand, counting down.
TAGAGGCGCATGCACGAAAGCTTCAGTGCCCTCTTCTAGACATGTTTTTGCAAATCTCGTATAAATTCCACGTGAGTCATTAAAGGTTATGCACCTTAGTGGGTCAACTGAGACATGTTAGAATGCCTTAAAATACCGACATTCAGAATAGTTGCAACATGTCAATATCAAACTCAGATCATGCTTTTCATCAGGACGAAGAACCTTGCTATTTCGAAAATTTACTTCATGTCATGGTCACTGACCTGAGGTCAGTCTAATTTCAATGTTTCTCACATATTGAGTGGATAAACATATTATTGGCTAGTTTATTCGTGTAGAAGTGAGATAAGAACGTAAGAGCATTTTGGTTTAAAATATGCCACAGGCCAATGATAATAGATCAGCTGAAATATCATGTATGCACAACACAAAGCATACATTTTGTTGCTGCTCCTCGTGAGGTCGTATATGAACTCTGTTTCAGCACCGCCTAAATTGTGCTACATGACATTGGATGGCCACCCAATTACCTAAGATCATCTGGCATCGTGATCTGACCTGCTTTGACCTGATTTGACATTTCTATGGAATTACTTTCCAAACAATATTCATCTTCGAGAATGGTGAAGTGACCGTCCTTTCAACCTCACATCCAAGCGTGGCCTAAGGTCATGTCACGAGATCAAAATATTGGCAGTTTACAAGGAGACCTTTAAAGAAAGCCTGTCTTAAAAGGTCCCTAAAACCTGAAACACTGGATTGCGTGGAAGCCGTGTACACTTTTTGTCTATGACATGCGTGAAGGCCGCTCGTCTGAAGTTCTTCAGTAGACATAATAAATAACCCGACAGGAGGACCAGCGTCTCCATAACCGTCTGGTACTTCGGGTGGGGCAGGTTTTTAATTGGCGTGAGTGTTTAATTTGTGTTTTGTTTTGCCCTTACCCTGCCCGAATCATTTCTGTCTTGCATCGTTTTACCCCGCTCGCCATTGGTATTGGTCCCCTGCGGAGTGTTCCTGGCGATTTCTTGTGCTGCCTTAACCTTGCTGAACGTTCACCTTGTTCCGCGGGCTTCGCGCTGGCCGTCATTTCAGATGTCGGTTGCGGGAGGTCGGTGTACAGAGCCGGACCAGTTTGTGCTGTATAATCGTTTAAGAAGCGGTCCGGTCACAAATCCTGGTTCGCCCCACACAATTCCGCTCCGTGGCTGGCTGGCCGCCGACGCAGCGTCATCAGCAGCGGCCTCGGCGTTTGAATACGGCGAACACGTTGTGTCATCCGCCGCTTTGTTGCCCTCCTTGGCAAGCATCGCGGCGCCGCGTTCCGGCTGCTCCGTACGGGCGTATCCTGACCTCCCTGCCGGCCATCTGCCGGCGGGCGGACACCTCGACCGTCCGCCACGGAACACAGCGCTGCCGTCACCCACGGACCACAGCGCTGCTGTCCGCCACGGAACACAGCGCTGCGGTCCGCCACGGAGCACAGCGCTGCTGTCCGCCACGGAGCACAGCGCTGCCGTCACCCTCGGAGCACAGCGCTGCGGTCCGCCACGGAACACAGCACTGCCGCCACCCTCGGAGCACAGCGCTGCGGTCCGCCACGGAACACAGCGTTGCGGTCCGCCACGGAGCACAGCGCTGCTCGCCCTCGCGGAACACGACACAGCCTTCCCTGACGCCGACGGCGAATGCCTGCGAGGCGATGTGCGAACACGGTCGGTGTGCGGTTGCACAGGCGGTGTGACGTGACGTGAGGTAACGTCACACGCCGCCGGCCGCGCCGGAAGTGGGCTCTGATGCAGCTCCGGGAGCTACGGCCGACAGCTGAGCGGCTGCCACCGCTGGCGATACCGCCGTCTGGGGCGTCTCATTAGCGCCGGTGGCGGTAGCCAGCGCCGCGCTGTTTGTAGTCGGGAGGCGTCACTCAGTTGAGTCACAGAGGGACAGAGAGAGAGAGAGAGACAGAGAGGGAAGCCTCGCACAGCCGAGTCGCGAAGGAGCAGAGCGGGCAGCTTCACACAGCTGAGCCGCAAGGGAGCAAAGAGGGTAGCTTCACACAGCTGATTCACAGAGATAGAGAGGGAGCTTCACACAGCTGAGTCACGGAGAGTCCAGGAACCTCTGACCTCCGCCCACCAGAGGCTCTTCCCACCTGCCCCTGGTCCCCTTACAGGCTTTCAGGCTCTTAAGGGGGTTTTTTATAATTCGGGGGGGGGGGGGGGGTTTCCCCCTCCCAATTTTATATTTTTTTTTATGAGGGAGAGAAAAAATTTTTTTGGGGGGTGGTGGGCACCTTAATTATTTTTTTTTTGTAGTTTGTTTATTTTTTTTGGTTATTTTTTTGGGTTAAGTGGTAATATAATATTTTTTTTTTTTTTTGGGGGGTTTTTTTTTTTTTTTTTTTGTTTTTTTTTTTTTTTTTTTAATTTTTTAATTTGGTTTTTATTTTTTTTTTTATTTTAATAATGGTGATAATAATTTTTTATGATCCCTTTTTTTCCTTTTTTCTTTTAAGGGGGATTTTTTTTGGGTTTTTCTCTCCGTTCCGGGCGGGCCCCTCCCGACGCTCCGTTGGGCGGCTCGGCACAATCGGCTCAAAAAAGTGAAATACATGAATAAAGTATGAATGCTAGGCACACAATGACAAACAGTAGATTTCGGATGTAAGGAGTACATTAAAGTGACATCAATCGCATGACAGTCATTTGCATTTATGACACATTCCAGTGAAAGTTTGGTTACATTAGCCTATCATGAACTACCTACTTACCTCGGCGACCTAACATGACTTTAAATTATATAGCGTAACAATATGCATCAAACAAGTCGCGGTGTCGTCAAGAACACTTCCCTATTGCCAATATACGGCAAGCGCATCAGTGCCGATTTTGTGGTCTGACGCGCGAATTGTTTTACTTAACGACCCTAACTGAAAACTTCTCGCCGATTTCATTTTCCTTGCTTTAAACAATGCGCCGGTCATTTATAAGCAGGTACGCAAAAACTTGGCTATATCGGCCGGTACAATATGGAGTTATGTATGAAAAATGGAAGGATTGGCGGATTTCGCCATATGCCCTCTAAGGCTGTTTAACCTGTTATGAACTGACCGACTGACCTCGGTGACTGAATGACTCGAACAATGTAGCATACAATGCACATCAAACAGTCGCTAGTTTCCAAAACACTTCCATTTGCTAATATACGGGAAGCGCATCAGCGCCGATTTGTGATCTGGCGCTATAATTTTTTGACTTTAGCGACCCTAACTAAAAATTTTCGGTTGATCTTCATTTTTCTTACTTCAAACAACACGCCGGTCATTTATTGGCTGGTACACAAACAATGGCGTATATCTGCCGGTAACATCAGGAGTTATCTACGAAAAACCGGAGGGGTGGGCGGATTTCTCCCCCCCCCTCCAGTGCGCTGTTAAGGACCCTCCAGCTCACTAGAACCACCAGCTCTCGAATGGGACGGGGACCCCGCTAGGTCTGAAGGAGGCCATTAGTTCCCACTGGACCTTCTAGCTCGACATCTATTTTCGTTCGCGTAGAAATCTCCCGAAGGGCCATTTTTAACGTTCTTTTCCCATCTTGAATAGATTCCTTCCGAGGCTGTGAGAAGGTACGTGTCCATTGCCCCCTTGTGTGTACCGACGGAGGGAGCTTGGGTCGACGGAGGGAGCTCAAGCCCAAGGCCCACGCGATTTGAATTGATAATAGCATGCCCTACAAACTGTCTCCATGACACTAAGCCCACGCCGACTAACAACAGCTATGGTACGATGCTACCTGCAATACAGCCCTGGCATTTTCGGAGCGCAACTGCCTCCCTCCTTGGTAGACAAATTATGATGGGTATACTAAAATCTACGGGCACCAGAACTTTCAATGCTCCTTTTTCTAAATCCTTGATCCGCTACTGCCGCCAACACTACGGCCGGACCGTGTACAGTACAGAGGACCGACTCCTGCGCTAGTCAGTTACCGGCTGCCATATGCCGGACTGTGTACAGTACAGTGGACCGACTCCTGCGCTAGTCGGTTACCGGCTGCCATATGCCGGACCGTGTACAGTACAGAGGACCGACTCCTGCGCTAGTCAGTTACCGGCTGCCATATGCCGGACTGTGTACAGTACAGTGGACCGACTCCTGCGCTAGTCAGTTACCGGCTGCCATATGCCGGACCGTGTACAGTACAGAGGACCGACTCCTGCGCTAGTCAGTTACCGGCTGCCATATGCCGGACTGTGTACAGTACAGTGTACCGACTCCTGCGCTAGTCGGTTACCGGCTGCCATATGCCAGGACCGTGTACAGTTACCGGCTCCATATGCCGGACGTGTACAGTACAGAGGACCGACTCCTGCGCTAGTCGGTGACAGTACCGTGTGCCGGACTATGTACAGTACAGTATGCCGACTCCTGCGCTAGTCGGTTACCGGCTGCTTGTGTACAATAGAGTGTACCGACTCCTGCAGCGCAGTCGGGCGGCCAGAGGTCGCTCTGCCACTGTGCCATGTGCCGGGCGGTAACCCTGGGCCCGCTGCGGCATCGACCGACGCGGCGGCTCGCCGCTGACCTTGTCCCGACGTCTGCAACCGGTCCGCTATCTCGCCTTCCGGCCACTCGCCCCCGTCTGAGTCTTAAATCTGGCTTCACGTGTGGCCTGCAGCTGGCTCTGCCGGAATATGAAAACTTGCTCCTTTGCGGCCTTAAAACTTGCTGCCTTGTTGTCTTAAACCATACTCCATTACAGCCTTCAACCTTGCTCTATTGCAGTCTTAAACCTTACTCAATTGCAGCCTTAAACATTGCTCCCTTGCGGCCTTGAGTCTTACACCATTGTAGCCTTAAACCTTGCTCCATTGCAGTATTTGACCTTCCTCTTTTCAGCCTTAAACCTTATTTCATTGTAGCCTTAAACCTCGCTTCCTTGCAGCCTTAATATCGCCCAATTGTCCATTTTATTTAAGATTTTGCTTCGGCTGAGATTTCGGAACAGAATTCACTCATAGGTCAAGTATTGACCTCTAAGTGTTGCTAGGGTGTTCAATATTCTTTGTCGTCGTTATGAACATGTGTAAAATGGTCTTTCTGTTCGCAATTGCTGAGTAGTAACATCGGCAATGCATCCCACACGTTGCATTGTGACCTTCCACGCGATGCGTCGTGACCTCCCAAGCGGTGCGTCGTCACCTCCCACGCGGTGCGTCCTAGCTTTCCACCCGATGTGTCGTGACCTCCCACACGGTGTATCGTGACCTTTCCTGCAGTGCGACGATTATCTAACGATGAACAATCTTCTTCATCGCAGGGGAGTTCTTCTTGACATTTCTGAAAATACTGCTTTGTTGGCTATATACATCGAAATATTAGTGGCCGTTAGTGTTGATGGATGGGTGGGAGAGGCCCTGTAACTCCATAGGTGTAGATTTCTGGAAATTATTGAAAGGGGTGATGCATGGAAGCAGTGGAGTGGCCGAAATGGATTGGGGGGCATACCACATAGGGTTACGTGGTAAAAGTTAAAATTATTGGAGGGGAACAAATATTGAGGATGGGCAAGTACCCTCCCAAAAGCACACAAAGCTACACCCCTTTGTCACCCTCCCCAATGTTGCTTGTCCCCTTGATGTTTCATACTTTAACACCGGATAATATTGACCGATCTCAACATTTTTCCTCCGTCTAATGATTTCCATAAAATCGGTACCCCTGTCCACAGGTGTAGGTTTTTGAAAATTACTGGGAGGGATCAATACACGCAGGCAATACAGTGTTAAAATAATGATTTCTCGTTAGGTGTGAGATGTCGAATCTGGTAGAGCAGGATGTCGAAATCACCATGGGAGTAGTGCTATTAAAATGTGTCAGTCCTACAAACCCAGTAGTTTCGAGACAATCGCGTACTTGTCCCTGTTCACTCTTTGTTTTGAGAGGTACTTAATTTGGTGACACCGATACCAGCGATGACGATTCAAACACCTATGCTATAAACTGGTATTGTATAACACAGCACATCAGAGGTAATCCCTTCACCTGGAATCGCGTTTCGAGATGTTCGGTACCACCATCCGGATCCGTTACAGTGAACATAAGCATGACACTTGTAAACGGGATACAGTTGGAAACAAAAGGCACAAGATTCTACAACACCCACCAAAAGCACGATGTCGATACTCCTTCCATAAGGATGTCGGTTAACTGTTCAGTGGGTGGTATATTCCACCCTATTTCGCGAACAATTTAGCACTGAGGAAATAGGCTGACCAAAGTAGACTGTGCCACGTGGGGTGGGGGACATACCACATAGGGTCCCACGTTAAAAGTTGAGATTATTGAGGGCACAGCCAATATGTGGATGGGGAGTGGTCTCCCAAAAGCACGCAAAGCTATATGTATATATATATATATATATATATATATATATATATATATATATATATATATATATATATATATATATATAAGCATTGCGTAAAGCCAATAACCAACCACCCAACATGACTAGGAATTTCACCAGTGTTGGATATGGCAGGCCACTTTGTTCAAGTCAGCTTGTCACGGGAGTACGATGAGGGCGCCAGGACGCAGAACTTCACCACGCACTCATTTGTGTTGTTTGTGGATTTGGATACGAGGGAATCTTCTGACAATGGTCCTTGTCTCGAAAAGTACCGTTTAGTTGCTCGGATATCTGCGATAAAGATGTGATATAAAGACTGTGAAATCCTTTTATTAATGAAATCAATTAATTTGTTTGGATATGAATGATGACGTCATTGCGTGGTGTAAGTTGAGTACACCATCCATTCACTAGTCAGTAATATTTTCCATCGTTCAGTAATTGCTGACAATCAAAATCTAGCTGACCATTGTCCAGCTCAGTGCTCACATCCGTCCCTGAGCCCCGAGTGTAGCTGTTGCCATACCCGTGGCCGTGTGCCTTTCGTGACTGCCTTTGTGCGCATCACTCCGTGTCTGCGTGTCGTGCTTTGTCTCTGCGGCGGCGTCAGCTCGTGCCGAGTTGTTTGTTGGAACTCCGGGCGGCGTCTTCCGTTGGAGTTCCCACCTCTCCGCACGCTGTTCTTATCAAGCCGGCGGCGTTTTTCGTCGCCCTGTTGGCGCTCAGATGCTCGCCAGCCACGACTTACAAAGACTGAACATTCGGCGGGGGGAAATACTGGGTCCCGACAGCTCGGGGCCGGGCCGGACGGCCAGCTGGTGATCAGGTGCTCGCCAATCTCGGCTTACAAGGACTGAACGTTCGGTGGGACGGAGTACCTACTGCGACCTGACAACTGGCGGTGGAGGGGGGGGGGGGCTGAGTCCGACGACCAGCTGGTGATCAGAGAGGTTCTGACAGAGAGCTGGTGATCGGGCAGGCTTTGACCGGTGATCGAGACGCTCTGTCGGTCTGCTGGTGATCGGGGAGGTACTGACGGACAACTGGTGGTCGGATCGGGGAGGTACTGGCGGACAGCTGGTGGTCGGGGAGGTACTGACGGACAACTGGTGGTCGGGAAGGTACTGACGGACAACTGGTGGTCGGTAATGGACAGCTGGTGGTCGGGAAGGTACTGACGGACAACGGTGGTCGGGGAGGTACTGATGGACAGCTGGTGGTCGGGAAGGTACTGACGGACAAGTTGGGGACAGCTGGTGATCGGGGAGGTACTGACGGACAACTGGTGGTCGGATCGGGGAGGTACTGGCGGACAGCTGGTGATCGGAGACGCTGTGACGAACAGCTGGTAATGAGAGACGCTCTGACAGACAGAGCGGTGAGGGAGGGTGACTGATGGCGGCACACATCTCCGCACCAGCCGCACCTTTCGTCATGGTCCGTTGTTGTGGGTGCTAAATGATGAAATCTGGTCCGTGCGCCCGAAGTCCCAAATAGACAGCCGGAGGTGGGTGGTGGCTTGTGACGCCTGCCGCCTCGCCACCGCGAGCTGGGGCGGCGACGGGTGGCTGCACTGGAGCCCACCCAACGCCGAGCGTTTTTGGCCGGCGTCGGCCGCTGATACCCGAGGAATCGGCGCTGTGTCGAGGGACCAGACCGTCGACGGGTCCTGCCGCTGCCGCGGTGCCATACTGGGTCCTGTCCCCAACCCTGGTGACAAACGACCAATCTGTTCACCGTCTGACTGGTGGCAAGGGATCAGACTAGGGCCCGCCGCTTCTGGGGTACCAGGGCCGTACTGGGCCCGTCTTCGTCAGTGTAAAAAAACAGACCGGGGCTTGTGGTGTCGTGAGACGAGGGACCTCGACATCGAATTGTGTTTGCTATGAGATTGACGAGGCCGTGGGGAGGTATTGTGCGGGCGTTTGTCGTTGCCGGTACAACTGGAAGCCATGTGGCTCCACTGTGGACCCAGCTGGCCGGTCCCGGAGTGGAGCCGTGCCGGCGCCACGTGTCTCTGTGTCGGGGTCACTGCACGTGCGTGACGTTTGGTGCGGCCGTGTGCACGCCGCCCACGTCCACTGTTGCCACACCGCGCTGTCTGTCTATCTCGACGGGCGTGTGAAGAGGATCAGACAGGAGGGCGCGCCACCCACGGCGGCGCGCTGCACCGCCACCACGTGCCTGCCTCACTGTGCTACACACACACACACGGGTAGCAAGGGTGACGACTTTGTTGTGAGGACTCCAGGACAGACCATGTGTATGCGCCAGTGGGAAGTTCTGCCAGGAAATCCCAACCTTGCCATTCCATTCTAAAAATACTTCCTATCTGTGTGGTGCGAGGCGCTGCTATCAGCCTCACTGTCCCCGCGATACGGGGCCCTGCTATCAGCTATGGGCTGCGCAGGCCGACTGTGCGTGGCCTCTGACGCCCGGCGGAACATCATCTCTCGCCGGGATGGCACCTGTACTCGAGTCAGTTTCGCCGGGTTGGCACTTGTACTCGAGTCAGTTTCGCCGGGTTGGCACTTGTACTCGAGTCAGTTTCGCCGGGTTGGCACTTGTACTCGAGTCAGTTTCGCCGGGTTGACACTTGTACTCGAGTCAGTTTCGCCGGGTTGGCACTTGTACTCGAGTCAGTTTCGCCGGGTTGGCACTTGTACTCGAGTCAGTTTCGCCGGGTTGGCACTTGTACTCGAGTCAGTTTCGCTGGGTTGACACTTGTACTCGAGTCAGTTTCGCGGGGTTGACACTTGTACTCGAGTCAGTTTCGCCGGGTTGGTACTTGCGCCTTAGTCACTTTCGCCCAGCTGGTATTTGTTGCTCAATTAACCTTTTTTTGTAGCGCTTCTTACAATTAAATGCCACCAAGATTAATGCCATCAATGCCATACAATTTCTTATGCGACTGTTATTAATGCATCCAAGTGATAATTTTCCGCCGAAGCTCTTTGAAAATCGTTCCATGGGATGGGTTCGACCACCAATACGTTACGTGAAACTTGACACCATTGAAATGTGGATGCAGCGGAATATATGGTTTGATAGTCCAACGGTTGGGAAAGCTCGTCTGAAGCTCGTAAGGAAATCACTATGCTAGTGCTTAGGCGGAAGTGGAAGCAGACTCCACGTCCATTACAATTATCACGTACATCATTCTAGCATTCACGCTTGGGTGCGTCTCACATAACGCGCACCGGGTGGGGATTCAGCTCCCATAAAGTTTTTGAAAATACCGAAGCTAGGCATACAACATGTGGAGGGTAGATTACGGCTGTAGTGAACACGCTTCAGTATAAATTACACGACCCCAGGTCGATGCCCCCAGTTTCAAATGTGGTCGAGATCAGCCGCCACACCGGGTCGCCGCGCCAACCCCGCGGTTCCTGTGTTTAGGAAGGTTTGCGTTTTTTGCATAGGATACGCTTATCAATGAAAAAGTCATCAGATTTCATTCCAACATCCCTGCCCGTTGAGATGATATGTCGTCCAAAAACAGGAAGGTTGGGCCGATTCCGCCCCTCCTCCGATGCGTGTGTTAAAAGCACGTTAGACATTAGCGTGTCGGGTAATGCATTATTATAACATTTGATCTCTTCCAATGAATTTGCATGACTGTCTGATCTAGACATGATTGGTCCGACATTTGGCTCTTCTTTTCTCTATCTTCTCTTGTTAAGCATTTCTTTCCTTGTCATTTTTATTCTTGTAATATTTTTAGGATGGAGTGGTAAGGTTGTGATTTCCTGGCAGAACTTCCAATTGGCGCATACACATAGTCTGTCCTGGAGTCTTCAACGAAGTCACTAACCTTGCTATCTGTGAAACGGCTGCGGAACGATCCCTTTTCTAGGATCTGTTCAACAGTAAAAGAAAGAAGGATCGGCGAGTTGTAGGACCTACCTTGGTGGCGCTAAATGACCTCGTAGTCGGCGCGCCCTTGAGCCCAAATAATCAATGCCTTGACTTGCTCTACATTGGCCCCCTTCTCATCCCTGGAAATTGGTGTAATTTCATCACACAGGTACTCCTGTCTACCTGTCAACGGGCAGGGTATTAAAAAGATACATTAAAATACAGGAGACGCAGTGGAAATATTGATTGTTTAACGAAGCTAGGAGTATAACACACATTGTCAGCTTGAAATATGCCTTTGAAATACATAGTGTTTGTGGAGGAAGGACAGTCTTAATCTGAAATTGTATTACCTAACATATATTGATCAGGCCTAACGTAGTAAGGAAGTTAGCAGGAAGTTTCATGAGGTTATGTGAATGCGTATATTTCCTGCCGGTGAAATCACTTCCGGCGATGAAGCGATCGGGTAACTTTGAATCGTAAGCTCTTGAGTTTGAATGTTGTATGTGCGGGCCAGTGGTGACCCATCACTTTTTGATAATTATCAACAGTGATCATCGACACTGATCAGTTCACCTGGGAGTCGGGATTCGTTGAAGATGAACCCGAGGTTGGATACCCGTATCACTTGAAGTACATCTGTTTATTGTGTTTTCACATTTTCAAGATTTATATCGGCGTGAGTACAATGGAAGCGACTGCATGTGCCGCTGGAAGGACAAAAAGTGAGAGCGCGAGCTGGACACACGTGGACAATGGCAGGACTAGGCTCCGAAGAAAGCGCGTGTAGCTCTCTGCATACTCAGCACCATGCCCGACGGCGACGCCGCCAGTTCTCACCGGAACTGCTCTGAATGTCTCCTATCCCCTCTGAATTTCAGAGAGCTCCACACAGTGTCTGTCGAGACCCGCAGGCCATATGAGGTTCTACCCCTCGCTGTATCCCGATATCGTCGCTGATCACTGATGTCAGTGACTATGTTGTCACTGATCACTCGCCGAAGCGCACCCAGCACATTGCACTCCATTGTTCGGCGGATTTGTCCACTTGTGTCTGCTCTCTCTCTCACCTTCTCACTCTTCTGTCTCTCGCTCGCTCGCTCACACTGCGCATTAAATTACAACACAACGTATCACAACAGGCCCTTACACAGGATGTGGCAGTGGTGGCGCCCGCTAGCTAGGACAGCACTCGCGCGGCTAGGTGTCCCGTCAGGTGCGCGAGTAACAACACGACGCTGGCGTGCGAAAGACTGAGGTGGCCGGCGCCGGCGGTGACGGCGAGCTTGTCGGAGCGCGCCGCCGTCAGCGGACAGCCCATCCACTTGACGGCCGACAGCGACGGCGCCCGGCTCGCCACGCGCATCCGCAGGTCGTCGAACGTCCAGAACTGACGCTGCTTGAAGAAGTAGGTGATGCCGCCGTACTGGAAGACGGCGTCCAGGTGGTACGGCACGCCGTGCCAGACGTTGATGTCGCGCGGGTAGTCGAGCTCCACCTTGCCGGTCGCCTCGTCGAAGCGCCAGTACATGTCGTTCTTGAAGAAGTACGTCTTGCCGTTGTGGCCCCATACCATGGCGGCGTCGATGCTGTCGAGGCTGTAGGGCAGGCCGAGCGTGGTGAGCGGCTGCGGGTAGCCCGGCTCGGGGCTGTTGCCGTTGAAGAGCCAGTAGTCGCGGCCGGTGAAGATGACGATCCTCGACCTGTCCGACGGCTGTTCGTAGATGGCGTCGATCTTGGTGAGGTTCTCCGGCAGGCCGTACCAGAAGTTGGAGATGCGCACGGCGATCGGCTTGTGCGTGCCCGAGTGCTGGTTGATGCGCCAGAAGTACTGACCGGAGAAGACGAACGTCTCGCCGCGGATGACGCTGATGGCGTCGTAGTGGGTGTCGCACGGGTCGGGCCGCTGGCGCGAGGGCGGCCGGTGGACGCGGCGCCGCGTCGGCCGCGCCGTGGTGGTGGTGCGCGCCGTGGTGGGCGGCCGACGCGGCGGGTACGGGTTGGTGGCCCACTTGGGCTCCTGGCCGCGCGGCGCGCCGTACATCTGCTGCAGGCCCAGCCGGTCGTCGTCGGGCAGCCGCGAGCCCTCCGACACGCTCTGGTACCAGGGGAACATGAGCGCCGACTGGCGCGACGAGTGCGACAGTCCCAGCGAGTGGCCGAACTCGTGCGCCGCCACGGCGAACAGGCTGACGCCGTCCTTGCTCTTCTCCTCGTGGTTGAGCACCCACGTCTCGCCCTCGTCGAAGTGGGCGTCGCCGCCGCGGCCGGTGCCCGGGAAGAAGGCGTGCGCCAGGATCTGGCCCGTGCCGTCGAACGGGTAGCCGTCCTGGTGGTAGCCCGAGTGGAAGCTCACGATGATGTCGGCGTCGGCGCTGTGGATGTAGGTGAACGTGAGCACGGACGCGTCCGACCAGATTTTGAGCGCCTTGGCCAGCTCGTGGTAGACGGTGGTGGCGTCCATGTCGGTCGTGTGCGACGCCACCGTCCACGTGAGGTCGGTCTTGTCCCAGGTCTGGCCCTGCAGCGCGTAGCGCTTGTAGCGGTCTTTGTGCGCCGGCACGTCGGGCAGGCCGCAGCGCGGCTTGCCGAACTGGCGCCGCGTCAGCTCGTCGACGACGCCCGTCTCGGGGATGTGCGCGTACCGCTGGAACCGGCGGATGGCGTCCGTCAGCTGCGACTCGTCGCGCAGCGCGCCCGTCTCCACGTCCGACTGCGGCAGGTAGCCGTACCGCATCAGCTTGTTGAGCGCGTCGTCGTTGATGAAGGGCGCCCGCCGCACGCGAGGGTGTACGTTGACGCGCACCTCGGTGCCGGCGGGCAGTCGAAGGTGCTGCGCCGGCTGCGCCAGCGCGCCGCTCGCCGCCGGCACGGACACGGCCAGCAGCGTCACCAGCAGCGTCGCCAGCAGCAGCGTGGCGCGGCTGCCGGCGGCGGCGACGGCCGACAGCCGGGCCCGGACGGCCGCCGGTGGCATGCGGCCAGCTGCGATCGCTGACTCACCGCTGCAGCTGTGCGGCGCGGAGCACGCGACGCGGTCGCCGGTCGGCAGCGCGGCGGACTGTCGGCACTGTCGGCGGAGGCCCGGCGGTGCACACACACACGGACTTGCTTGTCGGCGCCGGTCACTCACGTGCGCGCGCTGGCGGAACGGGCCGGGGCGGGACGGCTCCATCGACCGATCGCGGCAGAGGCCGGGCGAAGACTGGTGGCGCGTCGGCCAGGTGGTCGCCATCTACCCGCCGACCGGCGGTGACTCATTCGCGCCGCGCCGCCTCCTCCTTCTCCACAACCAGGAAATTCCGCGCGCCGCGTCCCGTCTCTCGCGCCGTCACCGCGGCAGTGCTGTGGTGGCGGCCGCCGGCGCCGGGCGCGCGCCTTGTCGCACTGGCGGCGCTCGGCAGCAACGTGCGCGCCCGACTGGTGCCCGGCCGCCGCCCGCCGCCCGCCGCCCACTCTACGCCACGAGTATAGTGCCGGCCACCGCCCGCGCGCAGCTGCACTGGGGCGTCGGCCGGCGGTGCTGCGCCGGCGCCGCTGCTCTGAGGAGCGTCGGTATCGACAGTGCCGTTAGTCACTGCCGCGGCGTGGCCGAGTCACCAGCGGCAGACCGACTGGGCGCCGCCGCTGCCGCCGCCGCCCGTCCCCTCGCCAACTACAGGCACACATGGACGATGCAGGACACAGAGCTGGACCGGCCGCCGCCCGTCCCCTCGCTAGCTACAAGCGCACACTGGCCGATACCGGCGCACTGATACCGGCGCCGACCGCCACAACACAGCCGGAGCGGCCGAGGTGGGCACGGCGCCGGCTGCCGCGCCACACTCCACCGGCAGCCCCCCAGCCGGGCGGCGCGGACGGCAGCCGCACACACGCGCGAGATCGGCACCGTTCACACGGCCGGCCACACTGCCGAGTCTCGCCGCCGCACCGGCCGGCCGGCCGCCCGGAATGGGCGGCCGCGTTTATTTGGCGGTGAGCAGCCCCGGCGTAAACAGTCTGCGGGTGTACGGAAGATAGGGGGGGGGGGCGTGTCTGGGCCGAGGGGCGATCACTCCACTTGGCGACGGCCGCTCCTGGCACGTTCCGGGCCGTGGGGCGATCACTCCACTTGGCGACGGCCGCTCCTGGCCACGTTCTGGGCCGTGGGGCGATCACTCCACTTGGCGACGGCCGCTCCTGGCCACGTTCTGGGCCGAGGGGCGATCACTCCACTTGGCGACGGCCGCTCCTGGCCACGTTCTGGGCCGAGGGGCGATCACTCCACTTGGCGACGGCCGCTCCTGGCCACGTTCTGGGCCGAGGGGCGATCACTCCACTTGGCGACGGCCGCTCCTGGCCACGTTCTGGGCCGTGGGGCGATCACTCCACTTGGCGACGGCCGCTCCTGGCCACGTTCTGGGCCGTGGGGCGATCGCTCCGGGCTGACGATTGAGCCGAGTCAACTCCACCTAGTGACAGCCACTCCTGGCCACGCTTCTGGACAACTTGTCTTCGTCCGTGATGCACGCACGATGCTCGAAGATAACAGATGGTTTTAAAAATTAGGAATCGTCGGCAAGTGGAGCTGGCGGAGATAATGATATCTAACTGTTAGAACTAATAAATATAATAATAATATCTAGTAACAATATCAGACCCTGCCGACGGTCGATGTGCCCTAAAGCCCAAGTAACTAAGACCCTGCTGATGTTACGCATAACATTATGCACAGTGCAAACAGTGAACGATTATCTGCAGGATGGTCCACCGCCGTGGAAATTGTACGATTGCTGTCGGTAGGCACCCGAGCAACTGATTCTTCTGCAAACGAGGGCATCATATGACTCTTCATTTTGCATGCAGACCAGGCATAGCATGCCAAGCAGCAAGTTAACCTCTGATGATTCGATGCGAATGGAGCCCGCGGAGGCTGTTACATTGTTTAAACATTGCAACACACTTCAGGCCTGTGATTTTGTAAAATAAATTAATTGCAGTGAAGGTTGCACACTTACCCGCTCCTGGTCATGCATATCAATGCATTTTTGCAGTGAAAGTAAAACAGCATTGATCAAATGAAGACCACTTAATGCACGGCCAGAGGGTAGCACTATATTTGAATATGATTTGCACTATGACTGGCGTATTAAACAGTCGTGGAGCTTTGGCGCCGTTAGTACATGTCTCCGCGAGTAAAATGTACGTCTGTTTCGTGTTTGCAATCGGACAGCAACATTGTCGTGCCGCCAGACGTTCAGTGACATGCAGAATGTCACTGTGGCACTAGCACAATGACATGGCATGTTGGGAGTCTCACCTATCGCTACTCTTCGCCCGCGACCAATCGGCGTGAGAGATTGGCGACGCTACATGACTCAACGGTCGATGTGTCGTAAAACCAATAGCCAACCAACGTGGCATGTTGGCACCCAGTCCACCATTGTGTTAACCGGAGTGCCGTGGGTGATTGCGCACTTGTGGAGAACTTTGGCACCATAAAGTTGAGTGCCTGTAAAATAAACATCAGACTACATGAGGGCGTACCATTGTGATGCGAAACCCCGCCATGTTCAGCGCGAAGACACCCTCTAATGCACCTTCTAATTGCCAGCTAATGTTGATAGTCGCTGTGACTCCGCTAATGGAAGAGTGAAGTTCCAACACTTTTTTTTGCCGTTGAAGTTATAAAGCTACTCTTGATCGTTAACAGTGGATTCAGCTGGATTTGGACAGAGGGCTGTTGCATAAACGCCAATTATCAATTTCCTAGGCGATACATCCACTGCACAGATATTGCCTCTTACCGCCAGGAATGCCCGAAAGCGTGGCAGCTGGTTTCAGTTGTTCGGCCATCAGTGCCTGTAGGTGTGTTGACGTCAGGCACTGTCTACCCAACACGTTTTATCAATCGAGCACCACTTAAACGGCAGCCAGATCGGCGCAGCGCGACGGCGTCGTCGTGAGCCTTCTCGCCGCTCGAGTAGCGCGTGCCGCGGCGGGCCCGGCGTCGGACCGGGTCGGCTGTGTGTTTGTCGGGGGTGCTGACGGCGTCGTTGTGGGTCTTCTCGCCGCTCGTGTAGCGCGTGCCCCCGCGGGTTCAGCGCGTCTGACAGCCGGCTGTACGGCCGTGCGTCTGTATCGCTCCGGCTGTGTGTTTGTCGGGGCTGTCGACGGCGGCTACACGGTCTGTCGGCGATCGACACGCGTGCCGCCGGGTGAGCCGGGTGTGTGTGGTGGTGGGGGGGAGCGGGTGCGTGGCGCGACGGTTCGGCGGCGGCTCGACGCCGGCACGGCCGATAGCTGACCCGCTAACTGGACAGACACTGCCGGACACGCTGCACCGCCTGCTGGTGTACACATCACCACGCACATAGCAGCGTATACTATGGGACTAACCAGCACATACCGCAACACACCGCAGCGTATACTATAGAACTAACGGACACGTACCGCAACACACCGCAGCGTATACTATAGGACAAATTGTCACGTACCGCAACACACACCGCAGTGCATACTATAGGACCAATGGGCACGTACCGCAACACACACCGCAGCGTATACTATAGGACCAATGGGCACGCACAGCAACACACACCGCAGCGTATACTATAGGATTAATGGGCACGCACCGCAGCACACACTATACGCCATACAGCACATTGTAGAACACACCATCCAGCATGTTCCATACGCAATACAGCACATCGTAGAACACACAATCCAGCACATTGTGCCACACGCCGTACATCACATTGTGCCGTACGCCGTACAGCACATTGTGCCACGCGCCGCGCACCACATTGTAACACACACCATGCAGCACATTGTAGATCACGCTGTACATCACATTGTGCCATACGCCGTACAGCACATTGTGCCATACGCCGTACAGCACATTGTGCCACACGCTGTACGTCACGTTGTAGCACACGCCATACAGCACATTGTAACACTCCGCATAAATAACACTGCAGGGCGGCAGAACGCCCTGCGGCGCTCCTTACAGTGGCCAGCCTTGAAAACTGTCGCGAGCGTTGCGGAACATCACAGGGCGGGCCGCACTTGTAATGGCACATCGCGTGCGCACGGCGCATGGCTGCTGTTCGCTTGTTTAGCTAACAGCACAGTCAACTTGCCGACAACTGTGTGACCTCTCGACCTCTGGCACCCGATCGACCGGTCGTACCCGACCAGATTATTGATCAAAGATGGCATCTCTGTCAGTACGGATGTGTGTCAGGGCCGCCACTCGACCCGGCAGGTTCCTGTAATGTCTGGGTGTTATGGAGCGGCCGCGGCGCCGCCGGCCGGCCGGCCGGGCCCTGTGACTCAGACACGCTGGCCGGGGTCAGGTGGTGTCGGCCCGATAAAGCGGGTCCGGCACCAGAGCTGGGTGGACTCAGACACGCTGGCCGGGGTCAGGTGGTGTCGGCCACGGACTGAACAGCGGGTCCGGCACCAGAGCTGGGACGTGTCGTGACTCAGACACGCTGACCTGACCCCTGACCGGGGTCAGGTTAGACACGCTGGCCGGGGTCAGGCCAGACACGCTGGCCGGGGTCAGGTGGTGTCGGCCACGGACTGAACAGCGGGTCCGGCACCAGCTGGGTCAGGTTAGACACGCTGGCCGGGGTCAGGCCAGACACGCTGGCCGGGGTCAGGCCAGACACGCTGACCTGACCCCTGACCAGGGTCAGGCCAGACACGCTGGCCGGGGTCAGGTGGTGTTGGCCACAGACTGAACAGCAGGTGCTGGGGCGTGCCGTGCTTACCGGCGACGGCTCTGGACCGCGACGCCGAGCTGTTGAGTCCGTTACGTGTACCCAGCCGCGCGGGTACGCCACCGATCCGTGGGACCAGGCGCGTCATTTAGACGGCACAGCCGAAAAACAAAACCAGTGCCGGACACAAGTGTTGGCGCGGATTATGGTGGTCGGGAACCGATCGTAGCCGGAAGGCTTTTCTGGCATGATGCTGTGATGTACCACAGATGTCCTGTACTGGTGCTGTGGTGTACCCCAGAGGTCCTGCACTGGTGCTGTGGTGTACCCCAGAGGTCCTGCACTGGTGCTGTGGCGTACCCCAGAGGTCCTGCACTGGTGCTGTGGTGTACCCCAGAGGTCCTGCACTGCTGCTGTGATGTACCCCAGAGGTCCTGCACTGGTGCTGTGGCGTACCCCAGAGATCCTGCACTGCTGCTGTGGTGTACCCCAGAGGTCCTGCACTGGTGCTGTTGCGTACCCCAGTGGTCCTGCACTGGTGCTGTGATCTCTCTCAGAGGTCCTCTGCTCTTGATGTACCCCAGAGTCCTGCACTGGTACTGTGATGTACCCCAGAGGTCCTGCACTGGTGCTGTGGCGTATCCCAGTGGTCCTGCACTGGTGCTTTTGTGTACCCCAGAGGTCCTGCACTGGTGCTGTGGTGTACCCCAGTGGTCCTGCACTGGTGCTGTGGTGTACCCCAGAGGTCCTGCACTGGTGCTGTGGCGTACCCCAGAGGTCCTGCACTGGTGCTGTGGTGTACCCCAGTGGTCCTGCACTGGTGCTGTGGTGTACCCCAGAGGTCCTGCACTGGTGCTGTGGTGTACCCCAGAGGTCCTGCACTGGTGCTGTGGTGTACCCGGAGGTCCTGCACTGGTGCTGTGGCGTACCCCAGTGGTCCTGCACTGGTGCTGTGGCCCCCAGAGATCCTGCACTGGTGCTGTGGTGTACCCCAGAGGTCCTGCACTGGTGCTGTGGTGTACCCCAGAGGTCTTGCACTGTTGCTGTGGTGTACCCCAGAGGTCCTGCACTGGTGCTGTGGTGTACCCCGGAGGTCCTGCACTGACGCTGTGGTGTACCCCAGAGGTCCTGCACTGACGCTGTGGTGTACCCCAGAGGTCCTGCACTGGTGCTGTGGTGTACCTGAACGTTGTCCATCCGATCTGCTGAGGTGTGCTGCTGGGCTGGTGAGCGTGTCGTCTGTTGGTCCGACGCAGTCGACCGGTGACCTGGGCCGGTGTCAGGTCTATGTGTCAGCTGCATGACCGATGTAGTCGATGCGCTCGTAAACTCCAAGGTGTATGGGTCAGCGGCAGCTCTCGGCCGTCCCCCTCCTGGTGTCGTCTGTCGGTCCGGTGCAGTCGGCTGGTGACCTGGGTCGGTGTCAGGTCTTTGGGTCAGCGGCAGCTCTCGGCCGTGGCATGCCCCCCTCCGAGCTGGCAGCCGACCTTCCGGCTGCACGGCGCCGGGCCAGATGCAGCCCGGCCTGCTGACCCTCGTGTGTTGCCGGCGGCCCTGTGCCGGCGGTGGCGGGTGCGGCTGCCCGCCATCGCCTGAGGTGCCGCCGGTGTCGGCACATCCCAACCAACCCGGGTCGGAGAGGGACGGCGGCGGTCGATACAAGAATCTCGCGACCGATTGCATTTACCGAGTCCACCCGCGACCAGCCGGCGTGAGAGGTTGGCGACGCTATATCATCTAGCGGTTGAATGCGTCGTAAAAGAGCCCAGGGCAGCCGATGCAAGTGGCGGGTGGGGGTCATATTCAAGGTTCAAAAGCTGGGCTGAAGCGGTTCAGAACTGAAAATGTTTGCAGCTGGGTATTTTGTTTTATTTTATTCACTTCCCGCATGAGTCCAGATCAGATGCACACAAGATATTCCCTACGAACAATTGCAGCTGACATTAATTTCCGTCACTCTGGTTTCTGTAGTATTATTGGGTGCTGCGGCAGTATTGTTGGGTACTATAATCCAATTGAAGTTTGATACGTATAATTTCGCATCTACGTGATCTTTTAAAGCAAACATTCAAAGTATATGTATATATATATATATATATATATATATATATATATATATATATATATATATGTATATGTATATCCCAAACCGAAAATGAATTAGATCCCACTGACTGGATCGGAGAGAGGCGTGTTCGTTGTCAGGAGGGTAGGTAGTTCTCGGTGTCGATGCACTTCGTAATAGCCGGCTGCCGGTCCCCGGCCCCCGGCGGATAATGCAATACCTCTCGGTGTCGATACAGCACGTAATAGCCGGCTGCCGGTCCCCGGGCCCCTGGCGGATAATGTAATACCTCTCGGTGTCGATACAGCACGCCACAGTCGGCTGACGACCAGTGGTCGATGGCTGTAGTGCGACACGTGATCCATTCGGCCGGCGACACATTACAATGGCACTGTGGCCGGAAGCGGTGTACACTGAGGCGCGGCTCGCAGGCGGCGCGAGACCGGCGGCGGGCGGCGCCGCTCGCGTCTCGGTTGGCAGCTGGAAGACGCCGCCGCCGCCGAAATAAACGCCGCCGCGTGGTGAGTTGGCCGCCGGCGATCCCTGGCCTACTGCCACCCGAGCGGCGTCGGCCGTTTCCGGCACGTCGGCACACCTGCAGCCATTGTGACGGCCATGACCGGACGGGCGCGCATGCGCGCGTGTGCGTGCGCGCTTACGTGTGCGCTTACGTTTACGCTTACGTGCACATGTGCGTGCAGTTTGCCACGGCCTGCAATGGAGATGCAGAGGGAGAGAGGTGGTGTCTGGTGAATATGTGTCGGCTCGTCTGGCCCCTGTCGGGTGTGCTCCGCTGTGTGGTGGAGCACGGCTCCGTGCTCCGCGACCCGGAGCCGGCACCGCCAGACCGGTGATGTGGCGCCAGTCACTGCAGGCGCGGTCAATGGCGCCTGTCGGTGCGTGCGACCCCGCGCGACCTGAGCGCGGCGCCGTGCCGTTTATCGACCGGGACGGGCGTGACCCGGCACCGTCAATTACACCGTTCAGTGGTGGCGGCAGCGCCGGCACTGGTGACGGTGGCGGCCCGCGGCCCGCTGCCGCTCTGAGTCACGCCGCGTGTCCGGTGTCCGTCGGCCGGCCGCGTGCTGACACGCGCCGGCCGAGGTCGGTGGCCGGCTCTCTGTTCCGCCCGACACTCGTCCGTTCAGTGGTGTCACTCGTCCTGACGACTGACCCGGCCGCCGACCCGACACCTGGTCCTGACGACTGACCCGGCCACCGACCCGACACCTGGTCCTGACGACTGACCCGGCCGCCGACCCGACACCTGGTCCTGACGACTGACCCGGCCACCGACCCGACACCTGGTCCTGACGACTGACCCGGCCGCCGACCCGACACCTGGTCCTGACGACTGACCCGGCCGCCGACCCGACACCTGGTCCTGACGACTGACCCGGCCGCCGACCCGACACCTGGTCCTGACGACTGACCCGGCCCCGACCCGACCCTTCCACCGACCGCCGCCCGACACCTGGTCCTACGGCCGCCGCCGACCCGACACCTGGTCCTGACGACTGACCACCCGACACCTGGTCCTGACGACTGACCCGGCCGCCGACCCGACACCTGGTCCTGACGACTGACCCGGCCGCCGACCCGACACCTGGTCCTGACGACTGTCACGGCCGCCGACCCGACACCTGGTCCTGACGACTGACCCGGCCGCCGACCCGACACCTGGTCCTGACGACTGACCCGGCCGCCGACCCGACACCTGGTCCTGACGACTGACCCGGCCACCGACCCGACACCTGGTCCTGACGACTGACCCGGCCGCCGACCCGACACCTGGTCCTGACGACTGACACGGCCGCCGACCCGACACCTGGTCCTGACGACTGACCCGGCCGCCGACCCGACACCTGGTCCTGACGACTGACCCGGCCGCCGACCCGACACCTGGTCCTGACGACTGACACGGCCGCCGACCCACCCCGACCCCACCCTGGTCCTGACGACTGACCCGGCCGCCGACCCGACACCTGGTCCTGACGACTGACCCGGCCGCCGACCCGACACCTGGTCCTGACGACTGACACGGCCGCCGACCCACACTGGTCCGACGACTGACCCGGCCGCCGACCCCACACCTGGTCCTGACGACTGACCCGGCCACCGACCCAACCCTGGTCCTGACGACTGACCCGCCCCGACCCCACACCCGGTCCTGACGACTGACACACGGCCGCCGACCCGACACCTG
Organism: Imbricaverruca yamaguchii; assembly: GCA_034440575.1. Classification (NCBI taxonomy): domain Eukaryota; kingdom Metazoa; phylum Arthropoda; class Thecostraca; family Neoverrucidae; genus Imbricaverruca; species Imbricaverruca yamaguchii. The sequence continues at coordinate 22,348 of JAOTOL010000858.1, read as the reverse complement.
GTCCTGACGACGACCCGCCGCCGACCCGACACCTGGTCCGACGACTCACGGCCGCCGACCCGACACCTGGTCCTGACGACTGACCCGGCCGCCGACCCCACACCTGGTCCTGACGACTGTCACGGCCGCCGACCCGACACCCGCCGGACTGCTGGCACGGCCACCACGGTGTTGTGCGGCTGGCACGGCCCCACGGTGTTGAGCTGGCACCCACCACGGTGTTTGGCTGCACGGCCCCACGGTGTTGTGCGGCGTTGAGGCGTCACGGCCACCACGGTGTGGCTGGCACGCCACCACGGTTGTGGGCCGCCACCACAGCGGCGCCGGCCACCACGTGTCGCCCCAGGTGTGCAGCTGGCACGGCCACCACGGTGTTGTGCGGCTGGCACGGCCACCACAGTGTTGTGGGCGCACGGCCACCACGTGTGTGCCGGCACGGCCACCACGGTGTGTCACGGCCCACGGTGTGGGCGGCACCCCACGTGGCACACGGCCACCACGTGGAGCTGCACGGCCACCACGGTGTGTGACCGACCGGCCACCACGGTTGTGGCTGACGGCCACCACGGTGGTGTGTACTGACACGGCCACCCGGTGTTGTGTGGCTGGCACGGCCACCACGGTGGTGTACCGACACGGCCACCACGGTGTTGTGGGCTGGCACGGCCACCACGTGGTCCTGACGCCACCACGGTGTTGTGTGCTGTCAACCCGGTTACCTACACGGCCACCACGTGTTGTGTTGGCACGGCCACCACGGTGGTGTGTCCTGACACGGCCACCACGGTGTTGTGCGGCTGGCACGGCCACCACGGTGTTGTGCGGCTGGCACGGCCACCACGGTGTTGTGCGGCTGGCACGGCCACCACGGTGTTGTGTGGCTGGCACGGCCACCACGGTGTTGTGTGGCTGACACGGCCACCACGGTGAAAAAAAGAACTAAAACCACTGGATAAAAAGCTCCCCACCAGGACACTTACGTGGGCTTTGTTTCGGCCCTACGGTTTGCTCTGATGGGACATTATGCGGTGGGCCCCACAAATTACATTTGCAGCACTGGGACACTATGGGGTGGGCCCCACCAATGGCAGCACTCATTTCCTCCATGCGCTGCGTCCCATCCATAATGTTGAACTTCACGCATGCATACCGGAAGGCCGCAAAACCGTGCGCATGATTTTGGTCTGGGCGGGCCAAAAGCGACGGCGGCTGTGTGAAGTGTGACCAGCGTGAAGAAGAAGTGTACTAGAAGAAGTGTTACCAGTGTGAAGAAGTGTACTAGAGGCATGGGTGTTATTTTGCATACTTTTGAGGGGACTCCCTCAATGTTGGCCTTGCACCCCAATAAGAGTGACTATGATACACGCACAGTCGATGCAGGTGTCGCGTTCTGGGCGCAAAATGACCTTAGTAGTCGACGCGCCCTTAAGCCCAAATAATCAATGACTGTCTTTGTCGGATGTGAGCAACATCGGACTTATGCTGGCCTTACAAACATCGCACTTTTCTCGTAGACCACGATAGTCCAAATATAAGTGTATCAGAGTTCACAGAGGACACACGTAGATTGGTGACCTGACTTCAAAATGAAGGCTGTATTTGCATTGTAGGAGGTATCTGGCGTCGGTGCCACTGAGCGCACTGTTCAGAGACTAGGACCGTGCCAAAACAGAGTCGTGTGAATGTGCAGAGGTCACATAGGAATGTAGTTTGACCTCGCCTTGGAATGAATATTTCAATCAAATGAAGAACCTCGTTCGCCTTCTAAGAAATTATTTAAGTGGAATCTTTCAATTTATTATGGAATTACTCAATATCACACAGAGCATTTCAGCTACAGCCACGTTTAGCTAAAGGCGAATTATGAATGCAACAGGTGCATATGCACGTCATGTTCATGATCCCCAAAGTTCAACACAGCGCTATTCGAAGAAGAAGTGCATATCAGTTCCGGAGACGGCGTACACAGTGCTCGATATCTGTAGATATATCATGCTCTTTTTCCATCTATCGGCATTACGCGATGAAACCTCCTTATGCTCTTCACGAGACAGGCTCCGCGTAAACGATCGGGTGGTCTAACAACCACACTACGCACGTCGGATCCAGAAACAAATATAAACATAAAGTGTTGAGATATGGCCCACAGTTTTCAAACAATGCTGCAACAATTCAAACCATGCTGAACACTGCTGATTATTTGCCCATCCGGCGACCGTTGGAAACTGGCGCGATACTCCGCACGCCTGGCCGACCCACCAATGCCGTCACATACATTTTTGTGGCGCGTGGTTGCCAAGGAAAATCAGCTCACATCTTATGCTCCAATGGTCCTGGTAGCTGCAAATATTTACAAAGCTATGCTTGGCTTTATATTTTCCAGCGCAATCATCGGAGAAGTTGTAGACTTCATCCAGTTCTGAATGTATCTACCGCATGCAGTGAATCAACACAGACTGACACGCTGCGACTGCAGCCGTGTTACGTGTTCGTGGGAGGCTACACGACAGCGTTTGTATGAATCACCTGTGCATAGCGCCAACCGACGAATAATGCATTGCGAGTTGTTCCAATGAAAACTTTGGGCCTCATCCTGGATGACTAATGAAAAAAACTAGTCTGAAAAAATCACCGACCATGACCTATTCATTGTCGGAGGTAGCTGCGCAGCTGCTCACAGTAGCGCGGGTGCGCCCGGACGGTCAACCGGGGATGCGTCAGCTACGATGTTGGATTAATGAACGTAAAAACGTACTCGTCGGCCGGAAGCACATCAATCAACGTGTAGCGATTAGTCGATCACACACGGACGTTATGAGTGTCCCACCGTCGGCCAGCACGCAAGGGTGATGCAATAGTTGAAAACCCGACGTCAGTGCTGTCATTTCCTTCCTAAAGGGCAGTGTACCGCTGGCGAAATTTGTCCAAAAGTGGTCACTTTTGTACTGCACATTTGGTTCAGTCCGCATCTCGTTCGGGTACAGCACCCCGCTCCCCAGGGCATCGCCTACTCGTGTCGTCGGCCCCGTGAAATTAGACCACTTTCCTGTTCGGTGACTGTTGGTGCTTCCTCCAATACCTCCGAAAGCGTCACGGAACGGTGGTGACGGAGGGAAGATAGCGCGTCGCCCACACGTCGTGACGAAATCCTGCAGGGTATCGTACACTGATACCGTTAAAATGCAAGCTATGCAAATGTGACCTGTGATCTTTTGTGACACGCTTTGGCCTTGTTGCTTTCTTCCGACAAAATGCTCCCAAGCGACTCCCATGTGGAATGCCTTCCATGATGCACACCTCAAACTTTATCTTGGGGGCAGGTGTCAAACTTCATCTTAGGCTATTTGTGACGTTTGTGACCACTCCCATTTGTGACCACCGTGACGTCATGTAAATATGATATACTCGTGGTCTGTCAGCAAAAGGTTATGAAGTAACACCCATATCGACCGCTTATGCAGAACAAAAATCGATCAAATCGTTGTCAGGTCGCTGACCTGCATGTGTTCTTTTTTCATATGTGTGATGTGATTGGATCATCTTGACGTTGATAATATCACGATTGTGATCTATGAGCGTATCCCAATCGTAATATGTGGCGTATATAACCCCGTACACTCGATTTTGTCTAAATCCAAGGTCATGTAATGAACAGTTTGTGGCTTACCTAGGTGATTTGTCCTACAATCCCCCCCCTACTGGAACTTGTCGAGGTGACCTTGAGGATCTCTTGGTTGGGGCGCCGAATGCCAGTGCAGTTATTTTCCAGGTCTGCACCCGTGTGCTCTGCCTTGCGTGTTTGAGGTTAGGGCGTGGCTGGTTTTCCAATTTCAGGTATGTATAACCATGAGTGAGGATGCGTCATTGCCGACATGCAATGACTCATCTTCCTTACACATTCTCTTTTACGCTCAGCTTGACATTTTTCACTTGACGTACTTTACGAGGTCACTGCTCGCGTGCTGTCGGCAGTTTGTGCGGTGGAATTTCAAGGAATATATACATCTTAAACTACCCAGAGTTGCCTGCCCGTGTCGCAGGTTTTCCGTGAGCGAACAGTGGAAATGCAGATTGGAGACGGGTGAAGTTGGTCAAATTCGGACCCCTGCTCCGAGTTCTGATTCCTTGCTGTTGCCACTCATGTTCATGTCCGCCGCATAGCTGCTTAGAAATCAACCTCACGCGTGCAGAATTGAAATGGACGTTGCTGGTATGTCCGAACAGAACATACCAGTAACGTCCATTTCAGTTCTGCACGCGTAGCGGTCAAGCCTGCAGATGGGCGGTGTGGACGCCGCACGATGTACTCTGAAACAGCTCTCGGCCACTCAGCCAGACAGTGGAGGCGCCGAGTGCCGGGAACGGGGAAAGGCTGCCGCCGGCGCCGTGTCCGGGTGACGATGCCGGCCGACCACTTAAGGCCGACCGGCGATGCCACCGCGCGGCCGCCGGCACCACTTTCCTCCGGCGGCGTCACGTCACGGCACGGCCAACATTCACAGACTGTCACGGCGGGCCGAAACAAACTGGCACGGCGAGCCGCCACAAACTGTCACGGCGAGCCGCCACAAACTTTCACGACGAGCAGTCACAAACTGTCACGGCGAGCCGCCACAAACTGTCACGGCGAGCCGCCACAAACTGGCACGGCGAGCCGCCACAAACTGTCACGGCGAGCCGCCACAAACTGTCACGGCGAGCAGTCACAAACTGGCACGAGCCGTCACAAACCGTCATATGGAGCCGTCACGTAGCATCACGTCAAGCCGTGACGCCGGGCAGTCACGTGCCGTCACAGCGGTATGATCGCCAAGGCTCTCTCACATTAGTGTGGTCGCGTGCTCCAATGTCCCGGATGTAGACGATGGCTCGAATGTGACCGTTCTGGGTGCCAGTTGGATCTCGCCAAGGTGCCGTGATGCCTGAAGTGATGGTAAACGTGCGCAGGATCTCACAGATTGGTGACGCGTAAAAAATATTGATGCCAGCCATTTTCATCTATGCTTCCCTGTATTATCAGCACTCAGCCTGTTAAGTTAGTCAGTGTGAGATGGCTTCGAATTGCATTGTTTTATTTGCACCGAATTACGTCGATTCGTGGTGACCTTAACGCTGCATAGGCAGCATATGTAATGCCTTGGATATTTGCAGCGGACACATTTTAAAGCGCTCTGGACAACATTGGGTGTCCGTATCCAAATTCCGGCAATAGTTACAGCCCGTTATGTACGAGTTTTCGCAATCTTTCGATGTTCGACTTTTTGACATCTCTTTATGCATAAGTTGCTCTGCATTGAGCACTTCGTAATCAGCTGTGTGCTGGTTTCTCTCCGAGTGGGCAAGGTATGTCCGATGCTTTTGTGTTCCTTAGCTCAACTAATTTAATATGCAATCTTTTGTCAAATGTGGCATGTGTCCAAATGTCTGTTCACTTGTGTGAAAAGGCTTGATAATGTGTAAAGGAACCCAAAAGGGGCACCAATTAACAAACCGAACTAAACCAACGAGGTATATTTGGAAGCGATTCCTCCTTTTTCTTGTTTTCACTATTTACTTACAGTGGCGCAGCCAAGAGTTTCCTAAGTGGGTCCGACCTTTTTTGACCCAACAGGAGGCTCCTGGACGGGGGCGAGTAGTATTCTGGTAAGTTGCCTGTCTCACAATCGAAGAGTTGGAGTCTCACCTGTCGCTACTCTTCGCCCGTGGCCAATCGGCGTGAGATTGACGACGCTACATGACTCAACGGTCGATCGCGCCGTTGAGCCAAAATAACCACTCAATCAATGTTGTAACCCCCCAAGCTCCCGGGGCACGAAAATTTAGCGTTTTGCGTGGGAAAATCTCAATGTCTCGCTTGAACTAGTGTATTTTTTCGGTGCTGTTGATGGGAGGGGCAGCCCATTCTTGGCTGCGGTCCCAGACATAGTATGATACCTGCCTAGTAATTATCTCTAGTTTGTCGTTTACCGACACCAAAGATCTTAATTCATTTGATTTCTATGTCAATGTATGTACCTATGGGTTTTCTTTTAATAAAAAATATAAAACGTAGCGTGTCGTGTCTGGGCGCTGCAGGACCGACGCAGTCGATGCGCCCCTAAACTCCAATAACCAGCCCACCAATCATGTCACTCACGCGTGACCTATCGTAGCTCTTCTCTGGCAATAAGCGTATAATTGATCAGTTGACGGATATCGAAAATCCTGTGGAGATACCTCGACACGTTTTCAAGTCATCGCGAATATTCGACATGGGCAGATTTGAACCCCCGGTCCATGCCGGGTGTATCATGGACACAAAATGGCCGACGTGGTCGACGCGCCCTAATACAGCGATCCACCACCACCATCATACCCGCGTAGGATGGCAGCCAGGCTTGAATGTCCCAGTGTGGGATTGTTTGCCACAGTCGGTTTTGGTATTGCTAGATCGATATCAAACCACCGTGCCGGTCAGTCGCACGTGCCCGGGTCCGGTTCCAGCCGAGGGCACGCTGTGTGGGAGGTGGGCCTGGTCCCAGGCGTCGTCCTGTTGCTAATGGCTTCGTGACAGAGGCGCTGCTGTTCCCTGTGGCAATGATATTTCCTGTGACGCTACTATTCCCTGTGTCGATGGTGTTCCGTGTGGTGTTGGTGTTCCGTGTGGTGTCGGTGTTCCGTGCGGTGTTTGTGTTCCGTGTGGCGGTGGTGTTCCGTGTGGCGATTGTGTTCCGTGTGGCGCTGCTGTTCCGTGTGGCGGTGGTTTTCCGTGTGGTGTCGGTGTTCCGTGTGGCGATTGTGTTCCGTGTGGCGATTGTGTTCCATGTGGCGATGGTGTTCCGTGTGGTGATGGTGTTCCGTGTGGCGGTGGTGTTCCATGTGTGTGTCCTGTCGGTGGTGTTCCGTGTGTGTTCCGTGTGGCATGGTGTTCCATGTGGCGATGGTGTTCCGTGTGGTGATTGTGTTCCGTGTGGCGGTGTGTTCCGTGCGGTGTTGGTGTTCCGTGTGGCGATTGTGTTCCATGTGGCGATGGTGTTCCGTGTTATTTTTCCTGTGGCGATGGTGTTCCGTGTGGTGATTGTGTTCCGTGTGGCGGTGGTGTTCCGTGTGACGATGATGTTCCGTGTGACGATGATGCGTCACTCGGTTTAGTTCGGAAGTAATGACCGCATTCTCGCGCGAGGTGGCACTGCGGAGTGCTTTCTCTGTGAATTTCCAGTCTGAGTTTGGACCATGGACCGCGAAACTACAAAACTATCAAGCTGTGAAGCCATGGAACCATGAAATCATGAAACCATGAAACCATGAACTAGCCCAGATTCTAGTCAGCTATTTATAGTGCCGTTAAGTGTTAAACAAAATGATACAGTGCCCTTTGAATATTCTGCCCGAAGTTGTATCATTGCACGGAGTTTCACTACAGTGCACCCCAGCTATCTCCAGCCACCTCTCCATTCGTATGTTTTTTTGCCAGGTAATGAATAATGACTTGGTGTCGTGGCAGACATTCAGTCCATTACTAATTGCATTGTGCTGTAATATTGTGACCAGACAAAGTAATATTACTTGACGCCGATACGCTCACACCTGGTTTGACTGCCGAAGTCATGGGCGCTGTATAACTTACGCAGTTGACTAAACCCCAATAACAGCTACATGACCAACGCAGTCGACGCGCCCCTAAATTCCAATTCCAACCCCAGTAACAACAACAGACAAGTTGATATCGGAAGTTTCACAGAAAACGAAAATTCGTGCCACGCATATTCTGAAGATGAGCCTTCGGTTTTTTTCTACGACGCACTCAACTGAGCGATCACAAAGCATCGCCAATATCTCACGCCGATTGATCGCGGGCGGACTCGGTAATCCCGCCGGCTGCGGGATGCGAACCCACAATCTTGCGGTCAACAGTCCGACACCCTACCAACTGAGCCACCGCGGCGCCCACGCACATTCCGACGCGCTCGGTACATGGCAGCTGTTAAAGTGTGGCCTGTGCTACCTGCGCAGTGTGCAGATTGTTCTGATGCACGGTACATGCAGCGAGTGAAGTCTGTTTCGTTACACCTGATGCGCTTGGTGCGTGCAGTCTCGTGACATCTGTGGAGGTCAACGTCGAAATGAACACGTGCGAGTAGGTTGTCATAGGTTTGCCTAGAAAATGGAGGTATATGTTAGCGTTTCACGTTTAATGAATTGTACATAACGATTTTCGCCTGATTATAGTCTAGAATCACGTCGAAATTCCACATACGCGTAATGTATCAAACGCCGATGTATTGTGCAGCAACGCCTGTGGCAGGTGTATCGAAGACGAATATCTGTCAGTTACCCCGTTTACATGAGCAGATCAGCCGTAAACGGGAATTTCCGATCCGGTCGATTCGCAAAGGTTCCGATCGCGCGGCCCTTTTACAAGAGCAAGGCAGCCATCCAATCATTTTTTTTTCGATTTGACGGCTGACGCAATGTGGTGAAAGGTTCCGAATATTTGGCGCGATTTTACGCTTCTACGCATCTTTCGAACAACGGCGTGCACAGGCACTAGGCATCATGAATGATCCACGTAGTTAGAGATTGTTGGAGAAAGATGTAGGGAATTTGTGGATTCGAAGGATTCACGCAGTAGACACGTTATCGATGACAGCATACCCTTTTCTTCTTCGTGAATCAAATGGTGCATCGTTTCCAGGCCAACCTATGTTCTATAGTATAGCTTCCAGACTATGTAATGGTGCATTGTTCAACGGCCTTGTTTCAGACTGTGCAATAATGAAATAAACAGGGTAAATCAGGTTTACTACGCAATCCAAGAGATAAATTAGCAAAACACAAACGCTGTCACAAATCCGCAAGTTGAACAATTCGCCACATCGTAAAACTCCCGGTTGGGACACGCACTAATAATGTGGCGTGTTAGCGTCGCTTTCAGCTGTTACGTGTCTGAATTTTGTGTTTCGTCACTAAGTTTGCAATTATAGTTAAAAAGAAGACATTTATGTTTCATAATTACCCGAAATTTGTTAAAAAGTTAGCAGAAGGTAGCTTTAAGAGGTGTCATTACCATTGCAGCCGTACCGTTATTTGTTCATGATTGGTCCTTATCGCAAACCTCCACCTACCGAATCGTAAATTTCTGATAAGCTTTTCGCACGTTTTGCTACGCAAAAGCCCGTTTACAAGAGCATTATTTTCTAAAGTTTTCCTAATCGCATCGTATTCGGAAGTTTTTCTACTCATGTAAACGGGGTACACGGTCGCCCGGCCCAGGTAACGGTATGCCAAAGTGCTGGATCGGTTGTCGCCCTTCAGTCGCCCAGTCGATGGGACGACGAGGAAAACGCCGGTCGGCTCGCGTGACGTTGCGAGTCGCTGTGACAGCCGCTCCATAAAGGTGTCTGCCCCGGCTGGACATCGGCAGTTGGCGAGCTCGGCGACATCGGCACGGGGCGGAGCGCGAGCGGACCGGCCCGCCATGGCGCTGTCGTGGCCGGTGGTGTTGCAGCTGCTGTCGGCGGTGACCGAGCCGCCGGTCGACCACTGGTTCTACCAGAACACCACCGTGTGGCCCAGCCAGTTCCCGCTGTGCGGCGGCCCGCTGCAGTCGCCCATCGACCTGCCGCTGAGCAGGGCCCGGCCCAACTACGACCTGACGCTGCAGGTCGCCCACGGCCTGGAGCAGGGCGAAATCGAGGCGGTCAACACGGGCCACACGGCCCGGTTCTACTTCCGGCCGAAGAACAGGAGCGTGCCGATCGTGCAGTTCACGTCGGCGCGGCGGGCCGGCCCGCTGTCGGGCACCTACCGGTTCGAGCACATGGACTTCCACTGGACGATCGCGGCCGGCTACACGCCCGGCTCGGAGCACTCGATCGACGGCAAGTTCAGCGACGCCGAGGCGCAGCTGGTGTTCTACAACACCAAGTACGCGAGCCTGCGCGAGGCGATGCGGCACACGGGCGGGCTGGCGATCGTCGCCATCCTGCTGCAGGGCGTCGGGCCGCCGCTGTCGCCCGACTTCCCCACCTACGACTTCGAGCCGCTCATCGAGGAGATCGCGCCCAGGGGCGCCACCATCAAGCACCACACCGACCTGACCGAGTTCGGCACGATGGTGCGCCGCGCCATGTCCAACGCCATCAACTACTACGGCAGCCTGACGTACCCGCCGTGCAGTCCGGTGGTCAACTGGATAGTGGCCGACCGGATCTGGACGGTGCACCTGGAGTTCGTGACGCAGCTGAACGGCGAGCTGTTCGAGGACGTCCTCATGCAGCGGCTGATGGTCGACAACCGTCGCCCGACGCAGACGACGTAACACGCTCGGATGGCGCGCGCACTAGAGGCGCACCTCAAGTGCTGCCAATCCAGGCTGAAGAGTGCCGCGACGTAACACGTTCGGATGGCGCCCGCACTAGAGGCGCACCTCAAGTGCTGCCAATCCAAGCTGAAGAGTGCCAATCTTGTGTTCGGAAAGGGACCACTCAACACTGTCCTGGTGAACGTGGAACCCAGTTGGCTTGTTGCTTGTGTGATAGCGATTCGTGGTGACTCCTGTGATGGGCCGGTTTTCAGCTTGATGTTCAGTTTCGATGATTCATAAACGAGTCGCTTTGCTGAAAGCATGTCCCTCTACTTCAATGCAATTTCCTTCCATGCATGTTGTGGTATGCCTTCGGACTCTTTGTTCATTTGCGCGGATTCTTGGACGTGAAATAATGACGATAATAACAATGAGATTCAGTACTCCAATTAATACACTCGACGTATAGCTGGCCTGTGTTTTGTCTCCAGTTGATTTCATCGTGGACGGAGATAATACATTTGCGACGTGCGAGACTCCTGCTAAAATTTTCCCGCTGAACCGAAATTGCATGATCGTGTGAAGTTATGCGCCACTGGCAGATACAACTGCCTGGTCTTTAGGATGCCAGACTGATTTCAAAAGTCCCAGATAGCTCAGGGACTGATCAGGTTGTGCTATGTTATTCTGAGTATCCTCTTTATTTTTCAATGTCGAGCATTTTGGGCCTAAGCAACTCATTGAAAGAACTTTTGACGATGCAATCTGGCGAGTTTTCAGAACATTACTAATTTTGTTCCAACTTAGTCGATCTGGTGAACTCCAACCTGACTAGGCGTTGCCGGAATGCTCTCCCTCTCCCCTGGATCCTTTGGCGTTCTTGATCTCGGCAGCCATTGTGTCGAGCATTGGAGATTCACTGTTTAAACCTTCCCTGTATGCATTCACGCTAAATCTGGAAGTTACAAGCGAAGAACATTGGCGCATGGGACGTCATTATAGTGAATTAGTTAAAATTGCATGCATTTTAACGTAATTATGTTGCACGTGCGTGTATAATTGCTCTGTAATCGACAGCGAGATGAAATTTTACGCGTCAGATCGGAAAAAGTAAATTCCAATGGAGCATAGAGAATAGCACACCTCCAGCAAAGTATTGGGGAGAAAAACACATCTTAGCAATTTTGGAGGTGACACCCCGCCCCGCCCCCTAGGAAAGTGGTCTGATGTACTACTTTCATGCGAAGTACTTCACTGCGGCTGACTTCGACGCATTGTCAAGAAGAGACTTAGTTATGTTTGTGCCACGCACCAAATCATGCATATAGAAGCGGTGAAGCAATAAGCATCCGGCAATCAGCTCGTTGTCCACGTTGTCGAAGCGTGGACGCCGGCCGGCGTTGTGTTTACAATATTTCCGCTTCCTGTCGAACATAAAGAGAACATGCCATTTTCTCGCATACGTGTCCTTTTTTGGCGTTTTGCATGCTCTTGCATGTAGCTCTTTTGTACCGGCTGTTTGGTCCCGGGATGCGCGGATATAGGGCTGGCAGCCCCTCGCTCTTGGCCGTGGTAGCCGTCGGCGGTCGCGTGGACTTGACACGATTGACACGAGCGATGATCAACAAGCCGTTGCCTCGAGTGTTGATCGATTGATGGACTATTTGGAGTACGGCGCACGGTGGTTGGCTTCGCGGAGCCGGCGCATTGCCATGTGCAGGATCCGTGCTCGCGTCGGTGACCGCCACCGTGTGACCTTGACCCGCCCGGCGGTCGCGCTGCGTACCGGCCGCTGATTGGTCCCCATACGTGACGCAGTAATGCATTATTGAAGAAATAGGGTGGAATATACCACTTATTGAACACTGAATCGACATCCTTCACAAAGAAGTGTCGACATCGTGCTTCTTGGTTCGTGGTTGTGAAGTCTTCATGCCTCGTTTAGGTCCACCATAATGGATCCGTAATAATGATGATGAACATCTCATAGTGCAATTCCAGGTAGAGGGATTACCTATAATCTGTTAGTGCTATGCAATGCCAGATTGTAGCATAGACATTTGTGGCATTATCCTTGATATCAGCATCACCAAATTAGGTACTTCCCAAAACATACAAAATGGGTAGTGATATGTGTTGAATTATATGAAAACTGGGCTTTAAAGATCCAGAGCATTTTGAACAGTATTATTTCCACAGCAATTTCGGCATCCTTCGGTGCTCCTTTCGAGATCTCACACCTGACGAGTATTCAATATTTTGACATGGACGTGACGTGACCGGACCGGGCCGCCGCGCTGCTCCGTCGGGGGATCCGAGACGAGACTATAATGCAGCGATGCGTGAGACGTAGGACGGGCCATGTGACTGCCGCACACGCTACACCGTGCGTGCTCCCCATGAGCCAGGGGATGCTAACCACCTTAGCGCAGCAAATGATGCCTGTTAGTTCCACGGTGGGCCTGGCACGTCGGCCGGCCAAAATTACCTTCTGCCGCTTGGGAATTTAAGTCTGTAAAAACCAGCTTAAAACCAGTACATAATGGAACAAGTTGAGGAGTGGTGCGAAATGTTGAATTGATGTCAACAAAACAAGTAGGTGAAGTGGTATTTGGTTGCCGTCGATATCTAAGGAATTATTAAACAACTAGTACATACTCGTTTCTTTCTTAAAATTGCCTGGGCAAATATCAGTGACTTGCGTTGCAAGCAACTTGACTGTGATATTGTGAATATAATAAAGTGATGAACGAGAAAGTTGAATGATCCTGGCAATCAGCATAGTGTGAACTGCGCACAAAGGAAGTGTCTATTTTTCCACAAGCATGGCGTTACTGTTTAAAGGAAACACTATTTTGCGCCAATTTAAGCCAGCAAATACGCCCAAGTTTGTGCTTGATGGTAACACTGAATGGTTGAATTCTAGCAATGGACAATGTTGGCGAATGTCACGAGCCAGATCATGCAAATTCCAACACGTACACAAATGCACACGTGTTATCCGGGTCGAAAGTATAACCTTAGTCGGTTTTGCGATTTCGAGGTGTTCACTTCAGATGTTCGGGACCTGCTAGATGTTCAGTTCGCATCAGTGACCACCTATGCAAACTACCGAATGCACGTAGGAATTCAAAGCTGATTAATGTTAAATGGGAATCTTTCTAAATTAAAAGTGAACTTTGTTCGACCAAAAGTATATCGGCTGGTATTTTTCATGTTGACTGATAGGGTGCGGCTACTGGAGAAGACTAAAAAGGCATACAAAACTTGGGAAATGTTACTGATGCAAAATTTGGTATTTGATTTCAAGCTATCGCCGCTACTCTGCTACAGCCACAGCTGCCGTTCTCTGCTACCCTTTTTCAGCCATGCAGTTTAAGCCAGTTAAAACTGACGGCATCAATTAATCTCAACCGGCTGCCAGCACTTCTGCGGGAACCTCACGCAGATGAGTTACAGAGACCAGCTTTCCCGACCACACGTGAAACGTCGCAGGGATGGCGATTTGATGTGCTACAGAACGGCCAGATGGGTCCATGGTGCAAAGAACTCAAAAGAACTGCTCGGGCGGGCAGATGGCTCCCAGACCACTAGAGCTACATTGCGAACCACCATATGGGAACATGTGGCCGCCAAAATGTTTCCTGAAGCACCGTTCAAAAAGCAGTTTGCATTGATTTACAAACTGAACTAAAATCAAAGGAAAGACCGGTGGTAAGATCGTCATGTATTCCAAGGCCAATGAAAAAGCCCGCCGCTCCTAACCGGGTCCTTGCATTTCCCATTGATACTTCTGTGACCACATGTGACGTACTGTGACACGTTGCTTATATTTATGATGACTTGGATGGTCTTCTGAAGTTTCCCGGTGTGTCGTCGATACGAGCACTAGTTGGCAACATCTCCAGGTGTTGCTAAGGAGCCGCACAATCACTCTGAAATGTTTTATGTACGATGGCGCAATTGCTTTGAAATGGTTAATATAGACAATCACCTTGACATGGTTGTTATACAACGGTACAATTGCTTTGAAATGGTTCGTGTACAATGGCACAATTTCCCCGTTTACATGAGCAGCAAAACTTCCGAATACGATGCGATTAGGAAAGCTTGCGAAAATAATGCTCTTGTAAACGGACTTTTGCTTAGCAAGACATGCAAAAAGCTTAACGCAAACTTACGCTTCGGTAGGTGGAAGTTCGCTATAAGCGTCAATCATGAACAAATAACGGTACGGTTGCACGGGTCATGATACTTTTTGAAGTTATTCTCTGCTAAATTTTGGGTAAATTTAGGGTAATTGTGAAGAATATACGTCCTTTTTTTAATTCTAATTGCAAACCTAGTGATGAAACACGAATATCAGACACGTAACGGCCGCAAGCGGCGTTGATTCGTCACGTTATTAGTACGTGCCCCAATCGTGAGTTTTACAATGCAGCGGAGTGTTCAACTTGGGGATTTGTGACAAGGTTTGGGTTTTGCTGATTTATCTTTGGGATTGCATAGTGAACCTGATTTACTCTGTTTATTTGACCATTGCACAGTCTGGTACAAGGTCGTTTGAAACAATGCACCATTACATAGTCTGGAACCTATTCTATTGAACCTAGCTTGGCCTGGAAACAATGCACCATTTGATTTACGAATAGGAAAGGTTTATGTTGTCATCGATAACGTGACATCGCCTACGTGAATCGTTGATGATGCATTGTGCCTGTGTACGCTGTTGCTCGGATTAGGTGCGACAGAATCACAAAAATGCGCCAAATGTTCCGAACTTTTCACCACATTGCGTCAGCCGTCAAATCGCAAAATCCGATTCGGTGGCTGCCTTGCTCTTGCAAACGGGCCGCGCGATCGAAACTTTTGCGAATCGACCAGGTCCGAAATTTTCATTTACTGCTGACCTGCTCATGTAAGGCTCGGTTCAC
This sequence comes from Imbricaverruca yamaguchii, assembly GCA_034440575.1. NCBI lineage: Eukaryota > Metazoa > Arthropoda > Thecostraca > Neoverrucidae > Imbricaverruca > Imbricaverruca yamaguchii. Next base: position 7,129 of record JAOTOL010000858.1, on the reverse strand, counting down.
ACCGCGGCAGACCGAAACGGATTTTTTGTTTGTCTGCAGAACAAGAACGGCAAAAGTTGGGCATATGGTAACATGGGAAATATGCAAGACGCGAATTGGGAACAACGGACGAATCCGCAGGGGCTCGGTTTACTGGCGCTTGGTTTACGAAAGTGGCGCACCTCACTCATTGCTTATGAGGTGCGTGAGGTGTGTTGGTCTGGGCGAATTTAATTGTGGGCTGGCCTGCATTAATTAAGTGTCGAGGGTTACGTGCTGAAGATGGAAGAAGACGATTTGCTTTTACTCACGCTTCTGGATGATGCCCGACCTAGAGTTGGGTAGCTGGGCTGGGAGCTGGATACGCCAGTCATTATTGCGTCGTGAAGAGCACGGTGAGTTTGCGAGCTTGATGAGGGAAGAGCGTCTGGACCCAGTTGCCTTTCATAGGGCTAACCCAATGAGCCCAGGAAGATTTGATGACTTAGTGGATCTAGTGGGACCAAAACTACGGCACATGGACACGAACTACAGGGCTTCTATAGCACCATCGGAGAGGCCAGGGGTAACCATCAGGTAAGATGAATATTATATTTGAATGCTTACTGTTTGCGTTTGATGCAAGGAATATCTCAGTAAGACAAAAAAAGGTAGATAAACATGTTTGGAATGACATGGCCAATCAGACATGACCTATCTCTCAACGGTACCCCTTGCCCCGTGTTCGCCGACAACAGAACGCCACGAGGCCGACACAAAAGTTTTTTCTTCAATTAAACTTCTTGTTCGTGCCAAACGGCGCCGTTTATCGTCTGACGCATCTCCGGTTCGCGCCGGCAAGGCCCGGAGCCTGAACGGCCGGGCGGTCTCTTACCATATTTGGTCATGTGACGTCATAAAATCCCAGGCGAACGGCCGGCAGCGCTGTTTCTCATCCAATCCCGTCGCGGTGTGAGCCGAGCTTAAACGGGGTAAATTACTTTGGTCTTGCTCCTGATTCAACGGCACAATTACTTTGTTGTGGGGTTCGTGTTGAGGTCGGAAGTGCGCTCGTCTGGGGTTCCTACCTCGATAAATCTTTCAACCGAAGGGACCCAATCCCCCCCCCCAAACAAAAAAAATACAACAACAGGTTTTTGTGACTGCAGTGGTGCAAAGATGACTAGAAGATCGTGCATGAGCCGATGGGAGCCCTTAGCCTTCTATAATTCGTCTAAATGCACTGAGTCGGTCTGCTGGTGCTGCAACCACCGTTAGGGCCTGACAGCAGGCTTAGGGTCCCCAATCCTCAGTCGTTCGGAAGCAGTGTAAAATAATTCACCATGTGGCCTGAAATACACAGTTAATGGAGTTGTGGTATTTCATCATCGTCTTCGGTTTTTACCATTTTGCCACATGATGTATGCGCAGTCATGCACACAACTGCTAAATAATGTAAAATGCATGTGACTGAAGCGAAAGGCATTCCGCTTTTAATCCTTATGTGGCAATCCTTTATTTTCTTCCAATCTTTCACTATTCCCAAGCAACTTCTTCCTTCATCCACACAGTTAATGGTGAAGTAACTTTGGGACACTGTTCGGAAGAGCCTCTTGGATGGCGCTACCACTTAAAAACGATCCGAAATCCAGATACACCGTGGGAAACTGGTTGCTGAGGTGGTCGCTGATGTAGTGACGGTTGCTGAGGAACCCTCGGTTGCTGGAGGACCCTCAGGGTCGTTGGCTGATGCCCTGACGGTTGCTGGAGGACCCCCAGGATCGTTGGCTGATGCCCTGACGGTTGCTGGAGGACCCCCAGGATCGTTGGCTGATGCCCTGACGGTTGCTGGAGGACCCTCAGGGTCGTTGGCTGATGCCCTGACGGTTGCTGAGGAACCCTCGGTTGCTGGAGGACCCTCAGGGTCGTTGGCTGATGCCCTGACGGTTGCTGGAGGACCCTCAGAGTTGTTGGTGGAAAATTAACGATGGCTAGAGCTACAATCCCGCGGCCCACCGGCGGAACAGTGGACACCAACGATATTGGTGAAACGATGCTAATTAGTGGAGGAAGCGAGCTGGGGAAACTATGCAAATCCGCCTGCGATCTTGGGTAACTGGGGTAAGCAATTTGAGGGGTACTCTGACTGGGTCGAGTTGGCAAAACATAAGCATGCGGCTTGATAGAGGGCGGCTTCTTCTATAAAAGTACGTATTCAGTTCATATTCGGCAATGCATCTGGAACAGCCCCTTTAAGAGGACATCTGAGGTTGTAAAAGAACCTTGGGAGGTTAAGAAGAGACCCAAAATAGTTAACATGCGCACAAGAGGGTTTGTCACATACCGCAAACTTGGGTCGGGGAAGGGGAGTAGAGAGACAATTTCGACAATTAGATCTCCCAAACTACTGAAACTAGAAACGCGAAATATGTATGGAATTACGACGGCATTGAAATCCATGCAGTATACATTTTACGACCCTAGGTGGATGCCTTCAGGGTCAAATAAGGTCGGCCGATCGTTCGGCGAGCCGCGCCGCCGTTGCTCCACCGTGCCAACAAAGCCCTTGTGGCGATCGGCCGACTTTGCACACTGCAGTTTCTATATTAGAACTATTTTAAAAACGTGTGTTGCGTGCGGTGCGATTATCAATTTGTAACGAAGTGGCACGATTTCATTACAATATCTTTGTCCGCTTATGAAATAGATTTACTCCACCGATCATATTTCTGGTGGGCGGAATCATAGCTGATTTCGGACAGAGACTCCGCACCGGCCCCATGGAGGAATGAATACATGGAGGAAATAAGCGAGCCTAAATCATTCAATCAACAAGCGAGCCTTCATCTATCCGTCTCCTCCAGCTTTTTAAGCATTTCAAACCGGGGAATTTGAAGCGATTGGCTCTGTCCCCAAGTCGACAAAGAATAGTTCACAGGAGTGAACAGCTAGATTTCCGCTACGGTCCGTGCCGGAAGAATGCTCTGGTAATGTTGTCAAAGCAACCAATGCCGAAACTGCTAAAACTGTGGCAGTAGGCTGTAGGCGAAGTGGCGAAAAGCAATAACTACGATATTCGGCTTGGCTGTGTGTGGGGGGGGACAATGAGGATAAGGACAGCGGGACTGACAAGATATGAGGAGCGCCATGTCATCTGTCAATTGTCTAAAAAGCCAATAAGATAACATGCGATACCGTCTATTAGGTTAGCGAGATGGTTTTACCGACAAACACGGGAGCCAGCCCCATAGGGTCTCATGTGGAAAGCTTAAGTTTTTGGGTGGGACAAGGCCCCGCAAAAGTGTGCGAGTTGACAGCCATGGTCACAGTGGCACCATGTGCCGAGCTGACGTGATTGTTTTTTTGTTGCGAGATGGTGGAATGTGCACGTGCTCGTGAAGTCACCGTATGACCGCTAGCCCACACCTGTCATGCTCTTGCATAGGTCTGATGCATTGTTCCACGGGCTTTGCATGCTAGCCGTTTTATGCCGCATGTCCCACGTTTAGCTGCTTATTGTGGCCATGGAAGGCTATTCACTTTGCGTAGCGGTGCGAAAGGATTGCTTACTGCCAAATCGCATTCTTCCCTGTATTCAGTTTCACAAGGGGACTTGCACGAGCGAGGGCAAGACATGACTTGCAGTGATATGACATGAGTGCAGCGGGCAACGTCACACATGGTATGGATGCTAGTGTGACACCACAGCATCACGTTGTGTGCGCAAATGCTCCCGCCGAAGCTGTGCGACGTTGAAACAAAACAGGCAATGTGATCTGTATTGCATGACTGCTCTGCGAGGTAGCCAACCTGAGCGCAGCAGATAGCGAGTCAGGAACAAAGCTGAACTTCCCGTGCGCGTGTGCAGCGGTACAGTGCCACGGTGTACAGTACATGCAGTACATGCACAGTACATGCAGCGGTACTGTGGTATTGTTGTTTGCTATTCAGGTTTTAGGGCGCCTCTACCAGAATTGATAATTCGCGCCCAGTACTGTGGCATGGTGATACAGTGGTGCAGTAGTGAGCCACACACATTGTCGCTGAAGGGCACCTTCGAGCCAGTGCGTCGTGCAGTAGTCACCTGCGCTGAAGACCGCACCAGGAAAACGCCGGGCCACGTCAGTTTGCGTGCTGCTGCGACCAAGTGCAACAGGTCCATAAAGGAATGGGTGGCGTCAGCGGTGGCGACCAGTCGCAGCGTCGCGCAGCGCGGGTGCGGTGGCCGGCGGTGGTCGGTGGTGGGTGGCAGGGGCTGGCGGTGGTCGGCGAGGGTCGGCAGTAATCGGCGAGGGTCGGCAGTAGTCGGCGAAGGTCAGCGGAGGCGGACCGCCGCAGCGCCGCAGCCATGGCGATGACGTGGCCGCTGCTGATGCAGCTGGTCGCGCAGGTGTCGGAGGCGCCCGTCGAGACGTGGGACTACGACAACCTGTCGCGCTGGACGCTCGACTTCCCGCTGTGCGCGGGCCTGCTGCAGTCGCCCATCAACCTGATGCCGGGCCGCACCCGGCTCAACGACGACCTGATGCTGCGGCTGGCCGACGGCCTGCAGCACGGCCAGATCGAGATGGTCAACACGGGCCGCACGGCGCGCTTCTACTTCCGGCCGGAGAACCGCAGCGAGCCGATCGCGCAGTTCTCGGTGGACACGCGCTTCGGCCCGCTCAACGGCACCTACCGGTTCGAGCACATGGACACCCACTGGGGCGTGTCGGCAGGCTACGACACCGGCTCGGAGCACTCGATCAGGGGCAGGTTCAGCGACGCCGAGGTGCAGCTGGTGTTCCTCGACACGCGCTACGCCAACATGTCCCAGGCCATCCGGCACAACGGCGCCGTGGCCATCATCGGCATCCTGCTGAAGCCCGGCGAGCCCGGCGTCGAGCCCGACTTCCCGACGTTCGGCATCGAGCCGATGATCGGCGAGATCGGCGGCAAGGGCGACTCGTTCACCAACACCACCGACCTGACTGAGTTCGGCTCGATGCTGCGCAGGGCCATCGCCAGCACCTACACCTACTACGGCAGCCTCACGTACCCGCCCTGCAGTCCGGTTGTCAACTGGATGGTGGTCGACCGGGTGTGGACGGTGAAGCTGGAGTTCGTGATGGAGCTGAACATCAGGCTGTACCAGGACGCCCAGAAGCGGAAGCGCCTGACCAACAACCGTCGACCAATTCAGGAGACTGGTGCCAAGTGATGTTCTGGTCGAAGTGCTCGAGGAGCTGGGCTCTGGCTGACCCGGAGGGAAGATATACCCAGGAGTGGGATGTGTATGCGGAGGGAAGACATGCCCAGGAATGGGATGGGTATGCGGAGGGAAGATATACCCAGGAATGGGATGTGTATGCAGAGGGAAAATATACCCAGGAATTGGATGTGTATGCAAAGGGAAAATATACCCAGGAATGGGATGTGTATGCAGAAGGAAAATATACCCAGGAGTTGGATGTGTACGCGGAGGGAAGATATATTCGGGCGCGGGTTGTGTTACGATATGGTGAAGGGGTTTGTTTTCCTCGCGTACTGGCCACCAAGACTGCTGGCAGAAGGCGTTGCTAGGCACAGTCTTTGGTCGGAATATGTGAATATGTGTGTCCGTTATGCTAGTGGTTTTGCTTCACATTCCATGTAGTTTGGTTGGGCGCTGTATGGCCGAAGTAGTCGATACGCCCCTAAGCCCAAATAACCAACCATGTAGTTTGGTATGCGCAACTTCCCCATGTTACGAAGAGTCGTTCCGTATGAAATGTGTCGTCTAATACAATTGCTCTTATTTATGTTCGTTCGTTTAATTACGTCTAGATGGCATTTTATGGCACTGACTGTACGACCTTCATTTGCATTAACCTGAAACATGATAAACATGAGAATAGGGCAGCTCTAAAGCACCAATGTCAACCATGGGGAGCATTTAGATTTCAGTAAGGTCTCTGAAGTTGGACTAAGTCCAAAAGGGAAATATTCATCAAGTTTTCTGAGAGCCCGCTGAATGGTGGGATGCAGTGTACCCTTCACAGGGTCGGAGGAAGCCATGGCTGAAGGCTGGCTCCTGGAGCCACTAGCTCCTTCAAGGATTTCACCCGATGTCCTCTGGGGACGAAGCTCTGCGATATGCTGGCCAACACTCCAGGAAAAATATGCTTCAATCACAGTACATACAGGGAAGGATTCCTCCGCCCAAGTTTGACCCTTATGAATGGATATCGGGTGTGTCACAAGAACTGATAATTGGATGCCGGTTGCGTGTTGTTTACCACCACTGGCGAACGACAGGTCATACGTTGAGCATGTCCGGGCTGTAGCTGTCCAGGCGCGGTCTCACCGACTGCCACCTTGGTCCTCGCGGTAGGGGCGGGAATACTAACTCCCACCTGGGTACTCGTGGTGGGGGCGGGTCGCACCTACTCCCCCCAACGACTGCCACCTCCCCACATCCATTTATACGTCCATGGCTTCTGTTTGTCGCGATATGTGCGCCGGTCGGTGCTTTACATAAATCAGGCAATGCGCGCTGCCCGGCATGCGCAGAGCGATCGTTGCTGAGACGGCGTGGTGCCTTCGCTGTCGGTGGGGGGGGGGGGGGCGTTCTGACTGCGAGCTCAGACCTGTCCCTGCTATTTATACGGCAACGGCAATTGCCGGAACGAGCGGAATATATCTATTTGGCGCCCCGTTGCAGGGCTCGTTGTGACCACTTGCGGCAATGAGAGCGGGAGGTGGTACCAGTCCGACTGGCCGGTCAGCGGGCCGGCCCGCCCATGACCCCGGCGTCGACCCGTCCCCCACCCGCCCCGACAGACGGCGTCGCCCGGCTGTTCCGGGCGGCCGCGTCGTGCCGCTGCTGTTATCTACCTGCTGGCGGGGCTCGGTGAACGATTGGTCCCGAGCAGTGTTGATACAATGATGGCCGTTCGGCGTGGTCTCACGAGTATCGCTGGATGTCAAAATCGCCAGATAGATAATGTTATTTAAAAGCTTGTTAAGTCCTGCAAACTCAGATCTGAAACAGTTGCGTACGTATGACTCGTCCGGCTTTGTGTATTTTCAGAAGTACCTAGTGTGGGGACACCGATATCAACGATAACAATACATTGGCGACGCTACATGACTTAACGGTCGATGTGTCGTAAAACCAATAACTAACCAACCAACGATAACAATACGGGCA